>CM050431.1:20599070-20861570 GCA_027564155.1 Gymnocypris eckloni scoliostomus
CACTTCAATACACCCAAGTCATCTAATACTTCATTGTTACTTGTGTTATTGCTCTCCTTAATATGTATACAATTGTGCAATATTGCAAATATAATATTGTAAGCCACAGGTTACGTAACAATAGTTTTGTCAAATAATTTCATGCTCAAATAAGACCTTTTATGTAAATGTATGGCCATATATTGTTTGCTGAATATTACAGCCTATGTTTTTTTTAATAAATTACCTGTATGTATTCAATTGCACTTTTACATCTCTCTCTTTAAAACTACTAAACAGAACCAGCTGCCCTTTATAGTTTGTGCTCTGTTGGTAACATCTCTGTCATCTCGTATCAATGTCCGCCTTCTCAAAGACGATCTTACTGGAGAAATACACAGCCACCAGACTCAACAGAGAAGCACAGGCCATGTATGCAGTCACACTCTGGAAGAGCTGTACGATGGAGCCCATAAAGAGGGACGAGACCACCTGAGACAGCAAGTATGCGCTGTCTAAAATGGCGATGTCTGTGCCCATGCCTCTGACGGCTGAGTGTTGTGGCTCCAAGGTCATAGTCACATGCAGATCAAGTGATTGTGAGTTTTTTATAAACGTGCCTGGATACCCATTAGTTCTTTTATGCTTATTCGTGGACTGCATCTCTGATCTGATTAATATTAGATCATCATCCCTGAGAGGAATTTTGCTCCTGTCGGTGGAGAAAAACACCTGGAAGTTGAGAAGTGCAACTGGTTAGGATATAAACATTAATGTGGAAGATATACAAATGCATGATGCTTTGTTTGGAGTCGTTACCTGTGCGTTTGAGTGGTACAGGCATGTGAGTGTGTACGGCAGAATCTGCAGGGTGCAGAAGGTGTATCCTGTAGCAGCAGCCATGATGGTGACTAATATAATGTTGTGGGATACGGCCATAACTGCAGTGCTCACAGCCAGCAGAATCATGCTGCTCAGGTACAGCTTTCTGACTCCAATACACAACACCATACGCTCCATAAGCAATGAGAAGATCACAGAGGTCACACACTGGAGGAAAAGACCCAGGCTGGCCATTCGCACACCTGGAGTGACACAAAAATAACACACAAATATTTCCATTTTTTTCTCCCATATAAATTATTATTCCAGTCTTCAGTGCCATGTGATCCTTCAGAAATCATTCTAATATAATATATTATTAATGTCTTTACTGTCACTTGAACAATGTAAAGAATATTGACTTAAGTATTGACTTTCTTTAAAAAAAATCACCCAACATTTAAATTGAATTAAGTATTAGTATTGTTCAAATTACTAGAATTTTTCATATAGTAATATATCTACATAGTAATTAATAGTAACACGTACATTTTCTATTATAGATCTAGTCATTAAAAGTAATATTATTATGTTAATATTAATGGTAATATTAATACTAATAAGTGTGTGTGTGTGTGTGTGTGTGTGTGTGTGTGTGTGTGTGTGTGTGCGTGCGTGCGTGCGTGTGCGTGCGTGTGTGTGTGTGTGCGTGTGCGCGTGCTATGAATATATTTACTGTTATCAGCTCAGCAACATGCTAACACTAACTGAAATAAATGAACTGTGAGTGTAGACTCATCTTGAATATAAACATATTTTGTTTATCTGCACTAGAGATTTTCTTCCATACTTTTGTTGTTTAAATGTAAAACAAGTGAAGAAAAAAAACTGCAAGTGCAGTAAGACAACATACACTCTTAATAAAGATACACTCTCAGGAAAAAAGGTACAAAAGCTGTCACTGGTGTAGTACCTTTTCAAAAGGTACACTTTTGTACCTTTTTTACCCATAAAGGTTACTGCCCCAGTGACATATTTTGTACCTTTTTTACTCCTAAAGGGTACATATTAGTACCTTTTGAAAGGGTGCCAGCCCAGAAACAGCTTTTGTATATTTTTGTACCATCTGAGAGTTCATTGCATTCTCTTAAAACAAGTTTTAAAATTATATGCAGTGTTGCTTCTCAAGTAAATGTATCTTGCATGTTTCAAGTATATTTTCTGTATATATTACAGATAAAACTGCACCTTCATCATAGCGTATCCGTCCCGAGGAGCCTGGCTCATCACTGGGCACCCCGTTATACAATCCTTCTCCAACAAAGTCCGTGTAGAAGAGCATAAAGGACATAAGTGCCATCCAACTAAACAACTCAGCCATGAACAGCCTTGCAATGACTTTTGGCATGCGACTGCACAGCGAGTAGAGTCGGGGAGCCACAGAAAGGAGACTAGAGAAGGTCCTATGCAAAAACAGAAATCTGGGGAATGCCACACAAGGAGAGCAGCAAGTCTTCAGGTTTTCATGCCTTCTGGAAACCTCCGCTTCCCCCAGTCGTTCTCGTCCTGTCTGCTCCTCAGAGATGAAGGTCATACCCATCAAACAGGCGAGAAAAATGAAGGTCAGAACAATATAAATGAAGGCCTCTTGTCCACCCAAGTAGACCACGGTGTCTGAAGTGCTCCAGTCAACTGCGGGCAGAAGGTAGCCAATGCATCCGCCCACACTGAGCATGAGGGAGTAGATGGAGAAAGCCTTGCGACTCTCCTCTTCTCCAGGAAAGAGGTCAGAAACCAAGGCCTCCAAAGGTGTGAAGCAGGCCTGACCACAGAATTCCATCAAACAAATGGCAAGGACCAGCAGTGGGACCTCCAGCCAATGCCCCTGTTGTTTTGTGAGCAGGCTGACGAGGGTGGACCTCTGCGGGATGATCAAGAGACCGAGCAGGACACCCATGCACAACACCCATATGAAGGGACGTCTGCGACCATATTTACTCCTCAAGCTATCACTCGCCGAACCAATTAGAGGGACAACGATCAGCCCCAGCATAGGTCCCACAGCTGAAATAAAACATAAAATCATAAAGCATCAAATTATAAATTGACCCTGAATGTGAGTTTCTGTTAAATACATTTAGTATGTTTTCCTCTGTAAAAAATGTATACAATACAGTACAATATTGTACAACTTAATTCATTTATTTATTTAGTATTTAATCAATTCATTACAATATATTTTGTTACTGAATCATTTTATTTATTTTTAACTATTGAATACTTTATAATACTTTACTTTAAAAAACAACATATCGTTATGGTATTCTGATATTTCTTAAATGATACAGCTGCCTTTAAACTTTAGAAAAGAGGCCCTTCACAAGGAGATCAACATAACCTTGGCATTAAAAACGTTAAAAAAGATGATTGAAGTGTCAATGCACTGACGTGGAATTTGTAGCTCAGTAAGTGAGTCAAATGTAACCATAAATATGTGAACTTGACGGAATGGAACAGTTCCATTGTTATAATGCGTCATATGTTTCAGTCTGGCGAATTTGATTCATTTTAGTTCAGTCAGATTTGCCAGTCTGGTTCAAATCAATAAGCGTATGCGTCTATTTGAACGATTCATGAAAAGAACCGGCTCATTCGAATCATCTGTTCGTGAATCGAAGCACGCACGTGTCGCTATGTTTGTTTTCACGTCAGCGTTCAAGGAGCGTTGAATAGCTGAATAGCTTTTGAAAACACACCTTCTTTCGTCATGACAGAAACGTGTATAGGCTAAATGTCCTTTAAGGAACTTTTTATCTGAGTTTGACAGCTCATATTTAACATATTTCTGATATAGTAGGCTATGAACGCATTCTTCTCAGTACGCGCAAATCGCGTATTTCGACACGGACCTGCCTTTTCAAAACCTTGGAGCGCACGATAAGCCATTCCAACACCTGCAAAGTGTTTGGTTATCAGTCCAGGTCTTTAATAACTTGGCCACCCGCTGCCCTCTAACATAACTTTTGACAATGAGCTCTTTTGAAGTGACTTACCCAGTACCATGGTCATGAATCGTTCTTCCACCCCCGCCTCCAGCAGCATGGGTGGGATGTAGATGGTCCCAGCAGCCAAACATACCTCCAGGCCACATGTTAATGCATTAATCAAGAACAACTGCGAGATCCGGTCATACATGTCCAGATGATCCACTCTTCACCTCTTTAAACTCTGCAGTGATGAAAGAAGCTGTTTAGCCATACTGGAATATTCCTATACTTTGAATCATACATCCATCTGTTACATGCTCTTCCACACACAACGCTACCAAATGGATTCAGAAGACTCTAAATATAGTACATGAATAATATGGTCCTTTTCGGATTTGTCCATTTGCTGTTTTTCTCAAGAATTTTACTCGAGCATGAGTATGCCAACCAGCTCCCTATGTTTCAGTCGTGTGATTATGACCGTTGACACCAGGATGTGTGACAGAATATTACACCCTTGAGTCAACAGAGTGTGTTTGTTTGAGACTATAAAATAATGATGAGTTTCTATAGGACTCAGCTGATGATCTTTGAAATGAGTACTGATCACAGTGCATCAATTAGCTTGATGCTTTATTTAATTGTTGTGAAAAAATAAAATGCACGACAACAATAAATAAAAAATGGCATATGTAGCAATCATTTCCGCAGTGTAGACAATTTCTTTGCCAGTTTCAGATCAGCTTTGCTTGTGGCTTTTGGAAAGCCGCTGGTTTTTTCTCAGATCTTTCCAGTATAACTGACTCATGGAATATTTGGTCATGGTTTGGAGAAATTCGAGATGCCTGCTCAGTCCACACTGACGTGAATTACAAAAGCGTTTGAATGACTGTATTTAGTCCATTTATCAAAATGAAAATCTCCTGTTTCACTTAATTGGTGAAGGTCACAAAAGCTGTTAAGTACAAGGAAATGAAGCATGTTTTTTGGCCCATTATGAGTTTTTACGCTGTGACATTACTTTCATGACAATTAAGCACAGAGATCTCATTATTGTTATTAAGTATTCATACATTTTGGCAGAATCTGTTGTACTGCATCAACAATATATTAGTGCTGTCAAACGATTAATCGCGATTAATCGCATCTAAAATAAAAGTTTTTATTTACATAATATGTGCGTATTGTGTATATGTATTATTTCTGAAATACATACATGCATGTGTGTGTGTATTTATATAGACATAATAAATATACACAGTATATTTATGCAAATAATTATTTTGGATGCGATTAATCGCAATTAATCGCTTGACAGCACTAATATATATAAATATGACCCTGTACCACAAAATCAGTCTTAAGTCATTGGGGTATATTTGTAGCAATAGCCAAAAATACATTGTATGTGCAAAATCATCGATTTTTTCATTTATGCCAACAATTATTAGGATATTAAGTCAAATTCATGTTCCATGAAGACGTTGTGTAAATTTCCTATACATCAAAACTTAATTTTTGATTAGTGACATGCATTGCTAAGAACTTCCTTCCACCCTCAGATTCCAGATTTTCAAATAGTTATATTTCAGCCAAATATTGTCCTATCCCAACAAACCATACATCAATGTCAAGCGTATCAATGGCAAGCTGGTTTTGTGGTCCGGGGTCACATGTACTGTATAAACATGCTATATATATTTTTGTAACTTATTTCAAAAAGTGAAAATATCATATATTCTAGATTCATTAAATTTAAAGTTAAACATTTCAAAAGTTTTTTTGTTTGTTTGTTTTAATTTTGATGATTAGCGTTTACATGTAAGAACATTTTCAGGATATTCAATTTTTTTGAGATGCACCAGTTTATGTTGTTGATGTTAGCGCACTATTTGAATTTTACTGAACTAAATATGTTTGATTGTTCTTGACTGATTTGTATACAGTACTTTTGGGGTTATTAGTTATTTTTTATTAACAATAAGTTTTAATATATTTTTATCCTTTTGTTAGGTGCTGCATTAAATTGACCAAGAAATCACAGAAAAGTCATACAAAAAGTTACTTTTGCTATTTTCAGTACATAAAAATTATAAACAGCCCAACATGTTGGCTCTAATACAATTTATATATATATATATATATATATATATTTTTGCAGCAAATCAGCATATGCAAATAATTTCTAAAGATCATGTGACTCTGAAGACTGGAGTAATGATCACAGCAATACATACAAATGTAAAAGAAATTGCAATAGAAAAGTTATTTTAAAAATAATTGTAATATTTTATAAATTGTAATATTTCACATTTTAATATTACCGTATTTTAAACTATTTAAATAAATTCAAGATTTTGAATCAAATAAATGCAACCTTGGCGAGCATAAAATACTTTTTAGATACTTTTACTCCAAACCTTTTCTATGTTGTATATCTTAAAAAAACTGCATCATTCATAACTTTAGAATATGACTACATTATGTACGGAAATACTGCGAGGCCACTTAAGTTCAGGACCTTCTCGTGAATATTACGTGTTCATTGACAGTAAGCACTAACGTCCTCATGTCACAATGCGTTGACAGATTATTGGGAAAGAAGGGGCAACATGCGCAAACACATTTGAATTGAATTCTTAGGAATGACACTCTTTTATTTCGCTATCAAGCACGTATGCCGGACTCCTGCCTCAGCTAAGAGTACAAAGTCTTGAGTATAATCTGAGTTGAACATTACTGAGCCATGAAAAGATTTTAGACAGGAAAAAGCACTGAAGCGCGTCACATCTTACCTGATGCTGCCTCTGACAGGGAACTTCAGGTCCTGGAAAATGATTTGTTTCTTAAATTGACATTCTGTATGAATAAATACACCTGTTTTAGGATCAATTTAACAAGCATTTTAACACTTAACTAATATTATTTGAACCAAATTATTAAAAATTTTATTTTTACTGGTCTGTAAGGGCCAATTACAACTAATAATCAATATTTACCAAGTTATACATGACATTTAAAGCCAATAAATTAAAACTATAATAAACAACAATACTATAAAGACATCTATTCTATAAAGTTATGGTTTTACAGCCACAGGTGCATCATCAGCCACACATCAAGATTTGAGATACTTGCGTTTCATTTCCATTTCAAGTGTCAGCTGGAGTGGTGTGGTCCCCTGTGGCTTTACTGATCCCATGTGGATGTGTAGAAAGTGCAGTGAAATCAGTAGAAGTTTAATGAGCTGTTCCAGGAGCGCCGCAGGAAGTGGGCGGGATGAGCTGAGAGAACACACACGTCTGAAAGCCACATCACAGAGACTCTACTCGATCTTCAGCATTCTTGCTGGGTTTTCAGCAGAATACACATAAAAGACATTTAAGTCCAGCACGACAGGTGTGTCTGCTGTTATAGAGTCATTTCCTTTAATGGATTATTTACAGTAAATGGGATGTGAAGATTTGAGCTTTTGTGAGGGGATCAACTACAGGAAAACTACCAGTTTATCATCTATCTATCTATCTATCTATCTATCTATCTATCTATCTATCTATCTATCTATCTATCTATCTATCTATCTATCTATCTATCTATCTATCTGTCTGTCTATCTGTCTGTCTGTCTGTCTATCTATCTATCTATCTATCTGTCTGTCTGTCTGTCTGTCTGTCTGTCTGTCTGTATCTGTCTGTCTGTCTGTCTGTCTATCTGTATCTGTCTTTCTGTCTGTCTGTCCGTCCATTCTTCCGTCCGTCCGTCCGTCTGTCTGTCTATCTACAGGTGCATCTCAATAAATTAGAATGTCATGTAAAAGTTCATTTATTTCAGTAATTCAACTCAAATTGTGAAACTCATGTATTAAATAAATTAAATGCACACAGACTGAAGTAGTTTAAGTCTTTGGTTCTTTAATTGTGATGATTTTGGCTCACATTTAACGAAAACCCACCAATTCACATGAGCAATTTTACTCAAATCAATAAGAAATTCCAATCTGATGTGAACAAGAAGCTAATTGTCCAGAGATCTGAACATTGTTTCGAGAAAAAAGAAATCATTCGAGAATTGAGCTAAAGCAATTGAGAAAAACTGTTAAGTCATAAACTGAATATATTTGCACAAGGTGTATTAGATGGAGTTTAGCATGTCAGACATGTCACTGTTTAACATGTGATGTTCACCTGCCCTGGTATAAATAAATGTGGATGGTTCAGTTTGATTTCGTTTTGAGAAATCCAAAATATTAGGGCATGTGTCAAGTTTCAACACCTTGTTAGTAAAGTAAAAGAATCTGAGCTATGAGAAAGAAGTTTCTGTTTTCTGTGTGTCGAGTGTGAGAGCAGCTGTTTCACATTTACAGGGTCACACGTATACTAGTATTATTATTAATTTACATTTGATTATTTGAACTATACTGAGTAGTGTAGCACTTTTTGTTATTTTATAAAAAATATTTTTAATTCTTTAATTTTTAACTTTGAAATTGTTTACAAATATTTGAAAAACAGGAAATAAGAAATGTTTTTGGACCCAGAAAACATGATTGCAAACACCTAATGGTTAAAAGTCTTGTTTGTTTCTCATTTTCAAGCAGACTAACTTTTAAACTTTTTACACTCTCACTCTTCAGCTTCTTGTTTTTTTGTCAGCCTTCAACTTCCCCTTTTTACTGAAACTTACAAACATTTATTTATGTTTTATAATGACAGTGCGTTATTGTAGTAAACTTAAATTTTGACTCAAGAAGTACAGAAACTCTGGTAAAAGTTGAAGTACTGACTACACTTTTTACTAAAAATAAAGTAAAGGTGTATGGGCTCTGACTTGTACTTAAGCACAGACATTACAACGACCTGTACTGGCCGTGTCATGCTGGTAACATAACAATACAAAAGAACTTAAATTGTGTTAGCGAATGTAATGTATCCAGGCCGAACAATCATGTCGAACACAAGAAGAGAAGCTGACAGAATAAATCAATCCTCTGAAACAACTCAAAATTACTGCTATGCTTTAAAAATGACGAAATTGAGATGAGTTACATTGTACATTTTATTGAAATGCGAACAGAATGAAAATTAGAATGCAAGCACACCTGTAATTAGAAACCATTACAAATATCTAAGGTTTATTATAAAATTAAGGATTTTATGATGAAAATAAATATCAGTCATTTCTTATTTTTTGTCAGGGATTCTTATATGAGAGAGAAAATTAATTCTAACTGAGAGAGAAAAACTAACTCTACACTGAAGAAAAACGTTGCTATGCATGTTTACTTCTGCTTTCTTTAAAGAAAAGTGTTATTTTTCCTATACCCAACATTGTGTTATAACACATCTGTGTTCTTCAAGCCAGCTGGGGTATTTTATATGAATCAAATATATTTAGAATATGAATCGACTTAGCCTTCTCTCTCTGGATGGAATAATAGACTATGATGATGTCTTCCTCATTCTCTGATATGAAAGCATGTCAGATCACTAAAGGAAGTCATTTGAAACACTCCACTGATGTTAATTGAACTTGGATTAATAGCATGTCATTCAATGTTCTCTTTGTTTGACAACAGGTTTGCAAACAGGCTCATCTGTATCGCAGGTGTGTTACTGTGGTATGTATCATGGCACAGACTGATTTTATTGTCATAGTTGTCGCCCTGGGAATGTTTCTAATTTCTCAGTCATGTAAAACTATCTCTGTGTCACACACAACGTCAGCCATTCTCCCTTGATACACCGATAGGTTGAAAAAGAAGCGTAGTGACAAAAAATAATAACCTATATTGATCATGGGAAACAAAAGTTGTAGTAGTTTAAGTACATATAGCAGAAAATTCAAAGATATGGCTAACACAGTCTCAGACTTGCACATTCGTTGAAGTAAATGAAACAACACTGTCATCATAATCATAATCATAATGCCGTCAGAATAAGAGTCCAAACAGCTGATAAAAATGATTTTAATCCATTCAAGGTGATATGAAATCTGCATGTTTCCAAATCTTCTCTGACAAACAAACCAACTCATCTACATATTGGATAGCCTAAGGGCGAGTAAAATCTCATTTTGGGTGAACTATTCCTCTAAGACTGTGTTTTTCGGTGACACAAATGGAAACTCATTGAGGAAGCATTAAACTTATGCCTTTATTGTTCTCATGATTTTAAGACAAACTGACTAAGTTGAAACTACTGATTTTGAATAATGAAAACATTGAAATGACTGGATTTTCAAGGAAGATGTTTTGCACAAGAAGAGACCAGTACGAGTGTTACTCATTAAAATGAAGATACTTTTTATTTATTTTCTTAAAAAAACAAACAATACAAAAAAAAAATCTGAGAAAAAAAACAAAAAAGAAACTTACAAATTAAGATCAAGCACAAAAAAAAAACATTCATACATTTTTGGACAGCTAGGTTAAAACCAATTCATAGACAGCATGAGTGGAAAATATTCAGAGATGCCTGGCAGAAAGGATTGAACCTAGTCAGAATGCCATGTATGCGCTGTAGACAGAAAAGCATCATGGGATGTACATCATATGTGTCTGAAATTAAAACCAAGCAGCAACAGAAATAGATATTTAACGAGCAAACACACATAAGGTATGAATAGTACAATTCTTCTCCATCCTCACAATGCAAATAAACCTCTCGGTCACAACATCACAAACGCATCTGATCCAGGGCTGAAGAAAAACAACATTTGACTCTTTAAAACATGATTTGCTCGGCTGAAGAGATCCCTCAACAACAGCAATACAATCTCGGACAAAAACGGGAATAAGTCCGGTTTCTGAAAGTTTAGCTTTGTGGTACAAGATAAAGAAAAAAAGAAAACGGCTTTGTAAGGCAAAAACAGTGAGCGAGACTCCAGATTCACATTTCTCATGCAATTAACCGTTTTAAGGCCCGATCTGAGAACACTCGCTGCACGCCTCTTCAGAAAAGAGATGAAAACATTTGTACTGCAGCCTCTTTACGAGATGATCAGAGTGAAAGGAGCATGAATCTAGAAATATTCCGGGTTCAAAATGAGCTTAGCTCAATGGATGACATCTGCAGAACGGATGATCACAGAAAATGCACTTACAGGGAGCAAACCTTGTACAGTTGCTGTATAGACTTCCATTATAAGTGCACAACAAACTGAGGTACAAATCTTTAAGATTTTCGGTGGAAATTCTGCAGATTTCATAAACAGAACTTTACATTTTTAACCCAGAATATTCTTTTCAAACAGTAACAGCATTATGGTTTAAACTACACCAATCGAGACCAATTATTTATTTAAAAGGTAAAACTACAAAGCGTGTACCGCGACGAAAGAAACTCAAAACGAGCATTAGTTTCTCCGTCTGCAGCTGATGATCAACATGTAAAGAGCTGCAAGCGCATGTTGAATAAATACAAAACGAATCCTCGGATAAGCACGACCCTGACCGCTAGTATCAAAACAAACGCTGTCAACTATTACGAAACTTTCTAACGAATGGCTTTCTAGATAGTCACTACACAACAAACGCATCGGATCTCATTCAGGAAACACTGTTGTAGAACTTCGCAAAACTATTCATAGGTAAACTGCTGTATTTTGTGGTATGTTTCGCAAATGCGTTTTATTTGCAAACAAATTGAACAACAATTTAGTCCTCGTTTATTAAATACAAGCACAATCTAATTGGCTGTAAGTTTGTAAACAATTGCGTTTACACTTGTTTTTGAGTGAGGCCCTTAGTTGCAATAACTTTACGCAAGAATGGTTTTACGAACATTTTACACCGCAATTCATTTCATGAATGATAACCATCGGTCGCAACAATGCAGAGTGAACGCTATGCTTTATACATGTTACGGAAATGAAAGAGCAAAAGCATTTTTGGAGAATTCGGTCATGTGATTACCCTGGGCGAGCAGCGACGCTACTTGGTTGGAACGATGGGCTTCCCTCAAGATTATATACCCATAAATAAACAGACTCGGACACATTTTACTCAATAATATATATAGATATACGCTCACAAGTCGTGGGAAAATGTCCTTCGCGATATGGAAATTATAAATAAAAAAAAAAAGTTCTAACCGTTGAGCCAGGCCACAACAGAAACGGAAAAAAATCTGAAAAGCAAACAAACCCACCAAAAAAAAAGGAAAGAGTGTAAAGGGAAATAGAAGAAAGGGACAACATTAGTAACATGGCTAGTCTTCCCCGGATGGAGCCTCCTCTTCTGAGCCATCCTCTTCCTCATCTTCTTCCTCGTCTTCAGGGGCTTCATCCTTCGTCTTTTTGGATGGAGGAGACTCTTTCTTCTCCACCTCTTCTTCTTCCTCCTCGTCTTCAAGAGGGCTCTCGGGTTCCTCGTCGTCTTTGGGCGAGGATTTCTCTACTGCTTTAGCCGCACTCGGGCGACCTTTCCCTTTGCCTTTCATAGGGCTGGGGTTCACTGAGGGACAAACAAACATCCCGTTTATAAAGATTGGGTCATTAAGAGTTTCTTTTTATGTTTCATTCAGCAAGGATGATTTCGATTTCAAATAATTGCTGTTCTTTTAAACTTTATTCATCAAATAATTGTAAAAATATATATTAGATATTAGAATGATTTCTGAAGGATCATGACACTGAACACTAGAGTAATGATGCTGAACGTTCAGCTTTGCCATTACACAAATATATGACATTACATTTTCACATATATTAAACAAAACTGTTATTTTAAATAGTATTTATTTCATAACATTATCGTTTTTGAGGCATATTTTTTTCATAAGAGTATTCTTTTTTCAAAAACATTAAAATAATCTTACTGACTTGTACCTCGTGGCTACGGTAGTACCGCAGTATATTTAATTCAACTTCAAAATATTTCTGCCTGAGGTCTTTTTTGGACGTTCAAATTCAACAGCCTCAGGCCTTAAATGAGATAACTAAAGGAATAGTTGACCCAAAAAGGATACCGTGTCATTATTTTATGCTAACATCATTAACAGGTCATTTCAAGCCCGTGTGATGTTCTTTGTTTCTTGAAACACTCTTGACTCTTGTCCATACCCTAAAATCTCGAGAGCGGCAGTGGTTACCTGTGGCCTTTAGTCGGGGTTTAGGGGATTTCTTGTCCTTCTTCTCCACTCTCCTTCCTCCTTTCGGCACTACCTTTTTGCCTTTCTTTTTGGAGTGCCCATAGTCGCTGTCATCATCATCATCAACCATGAAGTCTTCATCGCTGCCTGACTCTTCTGCAACAGAGAACATTTTAATATACGGGCGTCTAAATACTGGCTCATGTCAAAAGAGACAAAAAGGCTTCTATACATTTCTTGTTCACTTGTTTTATCATTTACCAGGTCAAAATCATTAGCAACTATAAACAATGTTAATAATATTAATGCTTGATAAAATTGACAAACATTTAACAACACGGTAAAAAACTAGCACACTTACTGTCCAGGTATGCCTGCTCTTCCTCATCCTTTTCCTCATCCTCACTGCCTCCGTCTCCCAGAAGGATTTCTCTCTGTTTGGACACAGCCTTTGACGCAGCCTGCCTCACCTGCCTAGGTTTCCTGCTCAGCTCTTTATCATCATCATCATCTTCATCACTGTCATCTGTAGAGGAATCACAAGTGTCATGCACAACAGATGCACCCATATTTTCATTTGTGCTTTATTTAATTTGCATCTATTTTCACATCTGATTTCAGGTCGTGCACTCTTAAACAGTGTTTTATATATTGATCACATGATCTTATTCTGTCTAACTAGGCAGTGCTTGGCCAAAGTAGGACTAGACTTTATGCTAGAGTTTAGAGTATGCTAGAGACTAGAGTTTAACGTCTGGTGCTGCATGTTTAATACATTTTTTGTCGATCCGCGACTCACCTCCACCTCGTTTCCTCTTCAGTAACTTTTTGCCTGGCTTCTCCACCTTTGCTTTCTTTCCCTTCTTGGCTTTTTTATCATCAAAGTCACTTCCTCCATCTTCATCTTCCTCTTTCTCCTTCTCTACAAAGTCGTTGTCTTCATCACTACCGAAATCATCTGTAAAAACACAAGATTAGAGAGTAATAATCGTTTTATAAATCAAAAATGAATCTACATTTACGGTAGATGAAACTAACACAACTTACCTGCAGAATCATTTTTGGATTTGGTGAGTTTGTCATCTGAGTCCTCGCTGTAAGACCACAGAAAAGGTACGTTAGTAGGGATGTAACGATTATCCACGAGCCGGTAGAAAATCGATTGAAACATGTGATGATTAAAATCGGTTGAGATACTAAACGAATCACGATTCAGTTCGGGGTAGGAGTTTAGAGGAACTTACTGTCTTTAGAAAAGTTTAGATGGTATTTTTCATTTTCATCTGCCTCTGTATAATGCATATTAAAGTTCATAAGGGCAGCACTGCTTGTTTACTAGTGATGTTCATGTCTGGTTTGGGAACGAATCGTTCGATTTAACCGGATCTTCTTAATGAACCGGTCGAACCAGTTCACCAAATCGAACAGAATCGTTTGAAACGGTTCGCGTCTCAATTATTCAGTTTATAAATGTACCTGACCCTCCCTCGGAGTCGAAATAAACCAATATCCCGAGTTAAGTTACTCCATCACTACACTGACTGAACTGCTGTGATTGAGAACTGATGATCACGAGCAGAGCAGCTGATAGACTGACGCCCGTTTCACACCGCAAGCGTCACAGAAGCGGTGCATATGCAGAGCATCGCGTGCCCATTGTGCTTTCATACTGGCAGCGTTTGTCACGCGCAGCTTGTACTGCTGCAATAAAGACGAGTATCGTCATTTCTGTCATATTTTCGAGCGTTCTCCTCTGAATACTATGTGCCATGTGCTTAGATGCATGATATGGCCAGCAAACTCTGTGATGCGACCGTGTCCCCCTCCCCTCGGTCCCACACATGTAAATAACATATATATATATATATATATAGGTTAACACGATCAACTTGAGCCAAGTTTTCAAGTTGTGTATACGAAAATATTGCCAGCCCTGTCCGGAAACATTATGTCTGACCCGTCTCACATTTTGTATGAGGAATAGTCATTTTTGCCATCTAACAGAAGTTGCATATGCTAGATTGAATTGCTATGTTACGTAAATCTTTTGTGTATCAGTCTGTAGAATTAATAAATCAGAATTGGGGATTCAAATAGGACTCACTATTCTAATGCACTGTGGCCGTGTATTTATGCACGTACTGTTGTTTTTTGTATTAAGGTGCGTTTATTGTATTGCTTGTTTAGTAATTATCGATGTGAATTGATGTGAGACGTACGCTGTGAGATCAAGACACATTTTGGAGAGAAATCCAAGCATAAAGTGTAATTGGATTGAATAATTTAATTAAAAAAGTAATATTAAAGCTAACAAATGCCTCTAGTTTTATTAATTTAACAGATCTTTGAAATTTGGGCAAAAACTCGTGGAAGTGATGTGTTTTCGTGCATTTTATTTTTTCTTATGGTGATTGTGAAATACGAAAAGCATCACTTACACTTAAAATGTTTATGTTAATCGGGTCAATTTTGATCAAGAACAATGCACTGTGACTTTAATTCAGCATAAGCGGCACAGCACAAATAGACTCTGCGCCAAAACGATTGCGGCACTGCCGCTTCTGCGTGCGGTGTGAATGCTCTAATCTGTTAAAATGGGCGCCAAAAAAAAATACGCGCTGCTTATGCGTGCAGTGAAACTGTCATGAGCATGCATGTTTACAGCGGAAACCAAGGAAAGGCTTTAAGCTCCACCTGCTGGCAGAGAGTGAATCTGGGTCTCATTCAGCTCGTCTGCTGTTTGTTTAATTAAATGATACAGTCTAATTTAGATAAATAAAAATGCTCATGTTGCATGTATGCAGCATCTTTGATTGGATCATGATTAAAATACAGTGGTTGCCTCTAATATTACATGGAAAGAGCACAAAGTCTTATTTTATTTGTGTTACTTATTTATTTGATTTGGGGCTTGTTTTAAAATGTTGTTTTGTTATTTACGTTTACATTATATTTCAATTTAGTTATTTAACAGACGCTTTTATCCAAAGCAACTTACAAATGAGGACACTAGAAGCAAACAAAACCAACAAAAGAGCAATAATATGTAATAAAGTGCAATATTAGTACATTATTATGGAGTTATATTTCAATTTTACAAAGAAACGTGCTGCATTTTGTCCAAGAAATAAAGGACACATGTCATTTAAAATTTGTCTTAAATCTCATTTGGTTCAAATAAAATCGTAAATCGAATCGTGAGTTAAGTGAATCGTCACAACCCTATACGTTAGTAGTTTGATCTTTGAAGGAAAATGTCCTAGTGTGTGGTATTTATTTCCTAGTTATAATTAACTGCCGTATATATGGGTCATAAGGAGAAAATGGATCTCAAAAAGGTTCAAGTTCCCCAGAGATCCAAGCACATGCGAAACCATGTCATGAAATTCACTTGTTCGTACCATTTGGTACATATAAAATCATTTTAAATGCATTGATCTGATACTAATTGTTGAAACGCTGAAAATAGACAGATTCTTGCCTGTCTTCCTGTGAATTCTTAGACTTCTTGATCTTGATTTCACGAGGTGGAGCACGTATCTTCTTAGTTGTTTCCTTTCCTCTCCCAAAGTCCTCATCTGGAGGCAAAACGTAGGCAGATTGAACAAAGTACACAATAGCACAAACTGATTACTTAAAACAGATTTGAATTGACCTGCAGAACGCTTATATGCCAATACTGAGTAAACATGCAAAGAGTACTGTTGACATACTGTTAACATGAAGCTTAAACAATGGATTTTAGAGATGGTTTATTACCTGCATCATCAGATTCGTTGAACTGGGAGTAATTCACCACCTTTCTGTTCCTGTAAGAGAGACAACATACTGTAACGGGAGTTTCCAAGCACACATTTGCATTAATTCATGTTTTAAGGGCATACAGACCATTGGAAGTTGGTCAGCATTTCTTCAGGAAACTAAAGCTCATTTAACATGCCCCGCTTCATTATCTTTACTTTAATTAATGATCGCTAAACAGTTTCTCAATTAGTATTTCAATGAGGGTTTCATTAACATTGCAGTCTTGTCCCATTTAACCACTCAGGCCCAACGCAGCGTTGAGATGCTTGAAGAGCCACAAGTTACTTCCAAGTAATTTGATGGATCACAAGACTTTTTGGATTATAATTTACAATACACTGGGGGGGAAATGGTGTTGAAACTATTTCCACTCAGAAATTGCTAGTAAATTTGACAAATAATCACAAAGACTGGCACATTAGTGACACATTGAATTAAATGTGAAATTTACAAAAAAATAACGCAGAGATACTTTCCTCTCAGAAATTGCTAGTGAATTTTACTAATAGGCTAATTACAAAGAAATGACAAGAAACACATTTAATTAAAAGTGTAATTTACAAAAACAATTATGCAGAAATACTTTACACTCAGAAATTGCAAGTAAATTTGTATAAATAAAAACACTTTTTAAGTATTGAGACCGAAATAGCATTGTCTTGTCTCCATTTTTCACAGCACACTTAAAAATCTATTCAGAGAGCACATGATATTAATTATTATACAAAATAAAATATATTTTAAACGGAAAAACCTAAAAATTGCGTAGGAATCTTATAATTTAATCTAAAATAATAATTAAGCTCGCGAAACCAATTTCGGGGGAAATGTGTCATGTTTATTAGTGACAATAATTATTACTGTCTTGATGTATTAATAATAGTACTCATACAAGTGTTGTTGTAAAAACAGTATATTTCGCCTGTGGTCATCGTGGGGGATGTTTGTGAGGGCAGCGCGTGGCCATTTTATAGTCGATAACGGTTACATGACGAATCATGAATGTGGCGATATTTTTTATCTTTTGTAGGTTAAAATAACACATAGCCATACATCTAATCTGCTGTTGCCATCTGACCTCAAAATGTGCAGTGAACATCAAATTTTGTGCACATAATTCCAAACCGGAGGTGTGGTCGCTCTTAACCACCCCGCCCCCCTCTGACGTCACCGCGTCGTGTTAATTTATCGCTATCGAAAAAAACTCAAAACGCGCTTAACGTTAGCTCCCCCAAAACACCAACGGGCTTTCGCAATCTTTTGTTTCTGCATCACTGGGTTATTTGCGCAAATATGTGCGCATAACAGGTTACAAAATGACTCGAGTGGGCCAATGAGCACCTTCAGTGGGATTTTATTACCCTCCTGAAGCTTTGGCGAGGATGAATGGGAAGCCATATTCTCACTGGCTTAACGTTACAAGGAAACATGAAGCCATTGAGTGCTTCTTACACAACAAATATATTCTGAAACATAGGTAGGTGATGTACAAGGAACGTCAGATTGCAGAATACTGGTTGATGCACATTAGAAACGTGCGAGATCTAGCCATAAATATAAACGAGTCAATCCTCCGCCACTGGGAAAGAGACAACGAGCAAAACGCATGCACGAATGAGCAAAAACGTTACAAAATCGAGCTCGAAACAAGAACCTAAGGATGCCTGGCACATGCGTGAAGCCCAGGACTCAGTGTGCATGCAGCAGCCATCAGCAGGACGAATGGAAACCCACGTACCTCACTGGTCTTGCCATTTTGCAGGAATACTGTAGAGGTTAAAATTGTGAAAGAGCAAAAGAAAAGCGGGGGAAATGCAGACGAAATGTGGTATTTTAAAACACAAGAGGGCTAAAGGTGACGTTGCAAAACTAACACCCTCTCTCTGTGGTAAAATTTAAACAATGCGGAAAGACTCCTGCTCTACGAAAGTATTTAGTTTAAATTGTACCTTCAGCTACTCAAAATGGTGAATAAAACAAACTGAAACTGCAGCCTTCGCGCAACCTAACGATTGGATGGAGGGCGGGCATTTTCGTTTAAACTCCGCCCACTCGGCTGTATTTGCCCAGAGAGCGACGCTATTGGTCAGTTTAAACGAATGTTTGATTTGGGATTGGGTTTCGCGGCTGTCGATCAAACAAAAGGTCTCCAACGCAATTACCCTCCCCCTCGCTTGCGGATAGGTTGAACAGCATGGCTCAGAAACAAAAAGAGGCCCTTACGATATGCAAGATGTCCCAGTTTGTGTGTAGAACAACTTTGTGTTGCTTGTTTCGTTGCTTGAAATGTAGTTTATATCAATTAATTTGCGCTTTATATAATGAGAGCGCACAACAGAAGGCTTGAAACCCCAAAGTATTAATTCCCCTGTATACTGGCTTAAAATGACATTTTAAATAGATTATTACTGCAAATATAATGATAGCAAAACATAGCAATGCTAACAGTAAACAGGCCTAGTATTGTTTAACACTGATATCATATTTCATCAATTGAATTTATGTGATAATAATGTTCATTATAATTTTAATGAGAAATCATGCGAATGTTTGAATACTTTACTTTCTCCCGTCATTCCGAATTATGATTCCCAATAAGAAAAAAATGAAAAATGCAGTGCAAAATAAATAAATGCTGTAATCAAACCTAATCTAATGTCCCCAGACCATCTACCTTCAGCTTTGTTTGCTCTGTTTTGTTTGTTCAGTTGACATTACGGCTCAGAAATGATCTTAGTTTGTTGTTGTTTTAGTTTTTATTATTTCTTGCTCTGAAATTAAGTTTGCATAAATTAATATGTGGTTCAAAAGCAGAGAACAGAAGGGGTTTAGAAAGGTTTAAGACCCACAAAGTATTGATTTTATCTGACTTTTTCCCTAAAACGTGCCTCAACTTGATAATTATTGAAACAATGTTATTGCAAATTTAATAATGTAGCTATTACTTTAATGTTGACCTTCATTTGTGTTAATGTTATAACAGCTTAAAACATCCACCCTTGCTATTTTGATGGACATGAATGTGAATAGCAATGCAGGCTGCTTGATATTCAGTCTCCAGTCACATGACTGCAAGGCATCTGTATTCCAGCATAAGCAATGTATCTAACATGTCATTTCAAAGGATTTTTATGCATACATGGAATGCAGTGACTGTGTATTTCTCTTTATTTCTGTTCCAGGGGAAAGGTTTTCGTCCTCTTTATTCCCCCAGTCTTTCGCTGCAGACCCTGGATCCTCTCTGTTCAGCAGTTATTGAAGTGAGGAGAAGGTATGTCTCCATGGCAACCAGGTATGATTCTCATCCCTTTTATTTTTTTATTTATTTAGTTGCCCATCCATCAGTGATTGCATATCTTGTGCCTTCTCTAATCTTCCAAAGCATCTCTGTATGAGTTCCTGAGAAATAAATCTGCTACTATCGAGGCTCAGTCGTCTCATATTGTTTATGTTTATTTGGATGCATGTCATCTGTTGCCACAGCAACCACTCACTTTTCTCCCTGGAGTGCACACAGAAATCACATCTTTGCTGTCACAAAAAGTAGGACATGTGCAAAAAAAAAAAGCTCACGCAGGCTATAACACCATCCAGATGTGGGCCCACATGCATGAACCTGTATTTGCTCTCAGCTCATGGACAAAGTACAGTGGAGTGCAATTAAACCAGGAGTTGCTGTTAAAGTGCTTAGAATCCTGGTCAGACCAAAATTCATTTCATCTGGTAAAAACTCAATTTTAGTGATGGTGAATCATACAAAATCTCTCAAAACCCGTCCTAACCTGCCCTCTCAACATCCAAAGAAATAAATAGGATTTGTGTTTTCCAACCAAGAATGTTTGTAGAACCATTCACTTTCTTTTGCATTGTGAGAAATAAATAAACCAAAGAAAATAATAATAATAATAATACAATCAATTGTTTAGACTGGTAGTTGAGAAGATTGAATTTTGTTAAAGTTACTTAATAAATATATCTAAAAAACGAAGAAAATAATGTAGATGAAAATGTCACAATGCAAAAATTGTAATTGTTCTCAAATAGGCTTAATTTTCTTAATGCAAATTATAATTTTGATTATAATAAATACATATGTTTTGTCTTCTAGGGTGACCGATATATTTACTGAGATGCATTCAGGTAGGGATCTCACACATGGTGTGCTAATGCTTTGAACGGAAACATGTTACATCTTTATACTTTAGTGACAGATTTTAAAATGCTCTCAGAAAAAGACAATAACTGATGCAACTCTACAGTTGCAAGGCTAATAAAAAGACACAAGAGGGCAGTATGGCACTGCTATGATATGATTTGCATAGAAATTATAATCTAGTTTTGTACCTAGATATGGGTATTTTAATAATAGAGCTGTTATGCAGTGCTAGTGTTTCTGTGTGTTCTTCAAGTGAGTTAATGTGCATACTATTGTGATTATATTAAAACTGTGTAATTTCAGCGTGTAGGCATCTGTTGTAGTCTGTTTATCTGACTACAAAAAATTAAGCCATGCTTAAAACATGTCAGTGTCTTTATTGAACTCTACAGCACAAAATATCCAACCAAGAGCCATTTGTTTGAAAGAAAGGGTTCATGCCATAAATTTTGCGAATAGGTGGTTTTATATTTTGCTATTTGAGGCTGTGACATTCATGCTTTCTTAATTGTACAGATTTGGTGCTGTATGTAGGCATTTCATGCAAATTCAGAGCCGTACACGTTATACAATATAAAAGGTTGTTTTGTTCTGTTCTAATGTTATATAAGTGCATTCTACATTTTTGAACCACTTGAGACAGAAATTCTGTTCATAAAATACAGACACCAAGATTACTTACTGTGAAGTTTATAAAATGTAAGTAGTTTAATTTGTTTTTAAGTTATACTGTTATACGTGGATGACATATAGGGTTAAGCTAAAGGGTTTATATGGTCATGAAAGGAGTTGAATTGCACAAACAGTGTTAGTATGTGTTGTTTATAATGATAATCTCTTGTTTAATGTGAAATAGTTATACCCAAAATGAAAATTAGCTTAACATATACTCTCCCTTTGGCCATACAAGAATTAGATGAGGTTTTTTTGTTCATTGGAGAAGATTTGGAGAAAAGAAGCATTAGACATTACTTGTTCACCAATGGATCCTCTGCAGTGAATGGGTGCCGTCAGAATGAGAGTCCAAACAGCTCATAAAAACATCACAATAATACACAAGTAATCCACTCCAGTCCATCAGTTAATGTCTTGCTGCATATTTAACAAATCTGTCATTAAATCATTTTAACTTAAACCATCACTTCATGGCCAAAACAAGAGCCCATAATTGATAATAACTCCTCCGGTGAAAAAGTCCATCCCCTGTTGTCCTCTCACATCAAAATCCCCCAACATATTTGTTTAGAGCTGTTTTGGACTGTAAATGGTGCTTGATCTATGCATATTTCTCTCCTGATTCAGACTTGATGAATCCCTCTGGAGAAAGCAATGTAATGGATCGATGACTCTTATTTTAGCTGGAAGCAGCAAGTTCAAAAATGTCTTAATGATGGGGTTGTTTCTTCTAAAAATGCAGCTTTTCACTTCACAAGATGTTAATTGATGAACTGGAGTCGTGTGGATTACTTGTGGATTACTGTGATTTGTTTTTCTTTATTAAAATCATTCTAATGGCACTCATTGCACTACTCCAGGTCCTGGCAAAACCTCTGAAACATGTTTATTTGATTGTAGTGCCTGGACTTCCATTGTAAGTGCATTACAGTAAGTGCGCCATAGATGTTGTCGATAGATTTGAGCTTGCTAGACCAGCCCCAAACTAGTACTTTCTAGCATGAACCTTCTTTGACCAAAATGCAAATTCATGCTGCAGGCTAATGCATATCAGAGAAGCACCCACCGAGTCCACACAGTTGTGGGTGTCGCTCTGCGTTTTAAAGATGCTAACTGTGTCAGGTTGTTTAGCAGGTGAAGGTTCGTGCAGGTTGCATGTAAAAGAGCAGGCATTTTCTCTCGCCACAGCATCTCCGTCCTGAAACATACAGGAGTCCGGATGAAGCTGCGTCCCATCGCTGAACCTCTGATAGCACACTTCAGTCAGTGCTGCGGGGAGTTTATTCATATAGATCTCAACAAACACGCAGCGAGAACCCAGGCTAGGGATTTTGAATTTTAAACCGTACTTATTTTCAATCGCAGGCAGACTATTCTTGAACAAGAGCCCTGCAGAAAAATGAGAGGAGACTCGCAGCGAGAGGACGGCGGGGAAAATAATGTATTTTTTATTGAAGTATGCCAAATTATAGAATCAAATAGGTCGTTATACCCTTCATATCTAAATGATGGATATTTCTTAATGAGTTGCAACTTTAGTGTATTTTTTATTTTATTTTATGGTGTCATTTTCAATCAGCTTATGCAATTTTTTTTAAATATAATATAAAAGCGACCTATTAATTACTCTTAGTAAGAGAAAGATGTTATCAAAAATGTGTAAGATTTCTTTCCACCACAAAATTGAATTAGTAATATGAGATTTGGTGGGAATTATGAGATTTTAAGTCCAAATCAGCCCTTATCTAGATATAACCCAGATGTTTTTTTTTATCACACCAAGTCACTGAATGTAAATAGTTTTCTCAGATTTGCTTTGTTTCTCTTTAAACCTGAAATAATTAGTTTTCGTGATCCTCCTCGAAACGTTCTCTAACATTTTACATGAAGCAACACTGAGTTTTAATCTGCAGTGAACTCCAGATGGCTTGAAGTTGGACTTTGAAACCATCGACAAGCAATGGCTGAAAAATGAGAGCTTTAACGCCCCGCTCCGCAGAGCAACTTATTTAAATTAGAACAAAGACGGAACGATGAAACATTCTCCTCCACCAGAAGACATTTTAAAGCTAGAATATATTCAATGCTAATGCCTTTGAAACTTCCAAGAGAGATGTTTTAAGGGATTCTTAAGCCGCATTGAAGAGTTTAAAAACTTCCACACAGCTAGATAACATCTTTAAATGATTAAATCTTTAGAATGTTCATTTCTAACAGTCAACTGAAAAAAATGAGGCTTATAAACTATTGCTAAAAAAAGGATTCCATTAAGTCTGTACAAAATACATCTTAAAGGTCAAACACAGTACAAACAGAGATATTATCCACAAAAACTACATAAGAAAGCAGTCTTAGTGGTTAGGAAATTAAAGCAATTTTCAATACAGCAAATGTGGCCTGGTTACATTAATGCATTTGGGGAAGTTAATGGGGCAATGCACTGCATTTTGATGTTTACATACGGCTATTTTAATAAATCGCTTACTAATCTCATCTGTGCAAGTTTAATTCAGTATTTATCCTGTCATGGTTATGCAAAGACCATAAAACAGAGATTTGCTTGCTTTGAACTTTACAACTTATTGTTCAACTCAGGTTTGGTGATGAGTTTTTGGCTCAAGGTCTTCATTTAAAGTCACACCAGAGGTGTTCAGCTGGGGTTAGACCAGTCAAGTTCTTCCACACTGACTGAATCATCATTTCTCTTTGATCCTTGTCTTATACACAGAGACACTGTCATGTTAGAATAGAAAAGGGTCCTGTCCAAACTTTTACTATAAAATTAGAAGCACACAATTCCCTAGAATATCATTATATGATCAAACATTAAGATTTGTACTCATAGAAATTACTAAAGTAGTCAAACCTATCATTAAAAGGGGTGACCCAATACTTTTGGCAATATAGTGTATGTGAAAGTCCCAACAAGATGTCTTATTTTTCAGCTGTTTTAATATCCAGCAGGTGTGATCACTCGTGAAGTAATAGCCTACCACACCTCTCCTCTGTTTACTTTGAAGCAATGTTCACTGAGAAAATGCTACATTTCACAAATAAGTACAAAGAAAAGGCAAGTAACATTGAATTAAACATGAACTTTTTTGAAATAGAGAGACTGAAAGAGTATTTTCTTATAAAACATACTTCAGTAATCTTCATTTACAACTTAAAAAAATATTTTTCGGTAGCATTAGTGATGCTTGCCTAAGCAACAGCACACATAATCTCTAGAGTCTACATATGTACAAAACGCTGTTTAATAGAGCCAAATCCTCCTCAAATAAATCCCATATCATAAAGCTGTCGGGTTGAGATGAATTTCAAGAGCTCCCAATCTGCATAATGTAAGTCAGTTGATTTTAAGCCGTTTGCCTTGGAAAGGCAAATGAGCGGCAGCTCTTTCCATATGTTCATGTGAGTAAACAGACATGGTGGATTGTGTCATAACTGTTTGTCTCTATAGACATCAGCCACCTGTTGGGGAAATATGCTTGATGTTCTCGAATCCAAACGATAATGAGACACGTCAGGTTGTGTCAGCTGCCGCCACCCCACCAGGGCGTCGGGGGTGCATGTTTGCATGGGCATATGTGAGTGAAGTGTGTTGCCCTTTCTCAGCAGGTCCTAGACATTCATAATCTATCAAGAAGCTTGTGGGATGCATTACATGTGACCTGGTGATCAAAATGTGAAAAAGTCTCTGTTTTTTTTCTCCTCCTCGGTGGTGCACACTCGTCGAAAAGCTGTCATCTCTTCTGGTGTCTGCAGAGAAGGATCAAAGCGGGAACAGGCAGCCAGCGAGAGAGGGAAAGAGAGAGAGAGAGAGAGATTTCGGGGTGAACCAGAGGACGCAGCCTCTTCTGTTAAACAGGGTAACCCAGTTGCTGCAGATTGAAGGAAGCCTGCTTCTCTGTAAACATATTCAATTAAGACATCAAACTTCAAACCGTACGATGAAAAAGAATGCCGATGATGAGAAAGATGGGTTCGGGGTCGAACTGCGTGCCTCCTCTGCTTTTCTCTGATTTAGAAACAGACTTCTTTTGATTAAATAATCATTGCTTCGTAGAAATGCAGGTTGCGGACCAGACGTGCGCAGAGACACAGCTGAAATGTAATGAGCTCAGCTCAGCTCAGCAGAAGTGCTGCTGTTTTTAAGACCTCTGAATAAAACTTCTTTAGATCAGGGGTGCTCATGCTGCATTCCAACGGTTTCCAACGTCCTACTTGGAAAAGTGCAACAGAATGCCACAAACTGGACTTCCAACTGCGAAACCAGAATTTGGATCAGCATACTACTCTTATTATTTCTTCTATTTATATATAATATTCCAAATTTAGATGATGTTTTCTGACAGGTTTTCTGAACGCACCCCCATCTGCCATTGGTCAGAAAAACAGATAGCCCCGCCCTAATCTTATGTTTTAGAGTGCAACAATCAGGTTTCTGAACAACGGTTCTTCATAGCCTACTTGATTTTTAACAATAATTTAAACATTTGAAGACAGACCAATGAGCTACAATGTAGTTAATGATGGTATATGGTTTTGTTGAAGATATCAGCCCACATTATTTAAGGAATAATTTTTAACTGCAGTAGTCCTAGTGAAAAACACTTTTAGAGACATTTGGAGAAACTTTTTCACATCCGTGTTGCACGGAATTGTGGGCAGTTTTAGCCCAAGCAGTAGTACTGAACAATGTGGGCACCTTTGCTATTATATAGCTTTCACCAGGTATTATAGGCTTTCTGGGTTGGAACTGAACTCTGGTAGTACGGTTGATCTGGGCACCCCTGTGTTATTGCTTGAAAGGAGTCTTAGGTTGAATCCTGCAAACCATTTAGATCGCGTCTCCCCAGTGCACACCTAAGGTGAAATGGTGTGCCACAATCTTCAAATGCTGCATTAAAGGGGTATATCACCCCAAAAAAAACATGCTGAAAATGTACTACCAGTTTACCCTCAGGCCATCCAAGATTTGGATACGTTTTTCTCTTCATAAGAAAATATTTAGAGAGATCACTTGCTCACCAATGGATCATCTGCAGTGAATGGGTGCCGTCAAAATGAGAGTCCAAACAGCTGATAAAAGCATCACAATAATCCACAAGTAATGCACACCACCCCAGTCCATCGATTCACATCTTTTGAAGTTAAAATCTGTCTGTTTGCAGCAAACAAATTAGTCGAGATGTTTTTAACTTCAAACTGTCGAGCTCATAATGCATAATATTGATTTTTTCACTGAAGAAGATCTTTTGTGTGAATCAGGAGAGAAATATGAACAGATTAAGCACCATTTGCAAGCAGGTGTTAATGTGAGAGGGGAAAGGTTCATTATTATGGAATATTGACATGTAATTTGACCAGAAACAAAATGCTCTTGTTAAACACGTCTTAATGCGGGATTTGTTTCTTACAAACATGTTAACTGATGGACAGTTGTGGAGTCGATTACTTGTGGATTATTGTGATGTTTTTATCAGCTGTTTGGACTCTCATTCTGACGGCACCCATTCACTGCAGAGGATCGACTGGTGAGCAAGTTATGTAATGGTGCATTTCTTTAAATATGTTTTGATGAAGGAACAAAATAATCTACATTTTGATGGCCTGCAGTTGAGTAAATTTGCATTAAATTAATTTCTTTAATAGTCCTAATCCAGTTTCCTCCACTATATTTGACCACATCTATGAGAATCAGGCTGTCTGATTTTATATTTAATGCAAAGCATGTGCATGTTGAATGTGTTCTCATGTGTTTGACCTGTCAGAGCAGAGGACATCTCTGTTTTTGCCAGAGGACATTCACATGTTGATCTGGGATCAAAAATAGGGATGCCTCTCAAAGGTGACAAAGTTCACAATCTTGTCTGTCCCCACCCAATTATTTGTCTGTTACAGTGAATGCAAAGTGGTTTTCATCAGCTTTTTGCCCTCGATGCAGCCTGCGGCCTGGCGTGAATGAAACCCAATGCAACACTTGCTCTCTGTTACTGTCCCACTCTAAATCTCTATTGCGCTCTGTCCGCCTGAGAATGATAGAGATGTTTGGGGCTTGACGTAATCGTATTTGACATCTTAGTTTTCTGACAGATGAGCGGACATTAATGGAGTCCTATTGCAGCCTCCACCAATAGAGGTCACTGTAGATGCTGAAGTCTGGCATCCCTTCATCTTCATCTCAAGTGAATTCAAGAATGAATGATGGGAAACACATTCAAATCCATTTTACAGCACTCTTGCTCTAGGTTTGCCATCATTTTTAATGGCATCCGTGGTCTTGCTAAACAGAATGATACATGTTGCATTAACATTAGTTACTCTTACTTACATTCTGAATATCTGTTAAGCTCTGGCTCAACCAATGGCATGATTTTCAGGTGGGACTAACTTGCAATAGGCTGTTTGGCAGGAAATTGAGGAGAGTTTTACTATTTTTGTAGTACATAGTATAGATGCATATTTACACACACACACGCAGCACACACGCACACGCACACACGCACACACACACACACACACACACACACACACACACACACACACACACACACACACACACACAGAGAAAAACATGTATGCAACTTTTTATCTCAATATATATACATACATACACACACTATATTGCCAAAAGTATTTCCATGAGTACAAATCTTAATGTTTATGCATATAATGATATTCTAGGGAATTGTGTGCTTCTAATTTTATATCAACAGTTTGGACAGAACTCTTTTCTATTCTAACATGACAGTGTCTCTGTGTAGAAGACAAGAATCAAAGAGAAATGATGATTCAGTCAGTGTGGAAGAACTTGACTGGTCTAATCCCAGCTGAACACCTCTGGTGTGACTTTAAATGCAGACCTTGAGTCAAAAACTCATCACCAAACACCAATGAAAAAAATTCTGACTGTGAGCTAAAAAGTCTTTTTTTTTTCTGTTGCAGAAATAAGCTTCATATGTGGATCAACTTGCTTTGTTGTGTATTTTCAGCAGTATACATATTTTCAGATATTTGCAAACGGTGATGATGTTTTTGTGAGCGAAGCCTATATGGTGGCAGAAAATGACAGTTTTCTAGTGGCGGCCCATGGACTAAAAGAATAAAAAAAGGTACATTTGAGTTCATATTTCAAAGCTATGACTTTATTCGCACAATTTCGAGATTATATCCCACAATTCCGATGAGGAAAATAAACTCGTCATTCTTTCCTTTGAGTTTATATCCCACACTTCTGCAGGAAACAATTTAAACTAATTGTTTAAATCAAATTTATGCTTTAAAAGTAATCATAGCAGGTTTCATTCATTAGTCTGTCCAATTTAAACGTCTGCGTTTAGCCTCAAATGGTGTTTTTGACAACAGTATTCTATACAAATAATTTGCATTCCAATTCTGACATTCAAAGGCACAACAAAACATGTTATCTCTTATTCCTAGTCATATAAATATTCCTGTCATCTTCTTACCAT
Organism: Gymnocypris eckloni scoliostomus; assembly: GCA_027564155.1. Lineage (NCBI taxonomy): Eukaryota > Metazoa > Chordata > Actinopteri > Cypriniformes > Cyprinidae > Gymnocypris > Gymnocypris eckloni. The sequence continues at coordinate 20,628,061 of CM050431.1, forward strand.
AGGCCCCGCTCACTGGCGTTAACAGCTTAAATGCGAATGTTGGGTTGTGTCAAAAGCAAATAGAAATTACAATCACTGCCACTATCTTGTCTACACTGTTCACAGTATACAGATGTGCGTTCACTTTCTGAAACAGTCCACGCGCTCGAGTCTGTCAATTGGACAAATGCAGCTTTGTCCCGTTTAGTTTAAAAAGTTTGTTCGTGTCTTTGTACAGATATCAGAAGGGCCCCAGCATGAGGAACAAGTGGAAAGTTTATTTTTAATGGCATCCTGGATCGTGTCAGAGGATTCGTCGGAGCTTTTGTTTTGTAAATGATGCACAGTGTCAGGGAGAGTTCACAAAGAAATATTTGTTGAAAGATGAAGCGGTACTAGATCTGACTACAGGCACCACAAACCGAAGTGAATGATTTCATAATGCGTTGCCTGAAAATGTCTGTTTTATTTTGATTATGTTGTCAAAACAGTTTCCTATGCAAGGACCTTAGCCAATCATAACAGTGGCCAATTACTGACAAGCCTTAAAGGACACGCCCCTTAAAACAGGTCGTTTAGACAGAGGGTCAGAATGAGGGTTGATAATAATCAGTTTTCCACATATTTATTTGTTTTATTGAAACTATTGTAAGTAAACCTTAAGGAACATATTAAAATAATAACAAATCCATGTTATGACCCCTTTAAAAACCTTATTTGTAAAAAACTATGCAATATAGAGTATGTACTGACAGTAAACAGTAGGAAAGCATTCCATTTTAAGCATTTCAAGCACTCTGTTCGGTTCAACTAGTGGCAAAGAAATGATACATTTCAACTATCATGATAGACACAGACCGAGTATGTTTATTAAATATGATATGTAAAGGAGAATGTGGAAATAGGATGTTTATGTAAATGATTTTGGGCTACTGCAATGATTCATAAGGAGCATCAGGGACTGAAACGTATTGGCATATCTGTACTGGGCTATTATAGTTTTGACTGAAGGTGATAGTGTAAAACAGGGTGTATTTTACTCTGGTATTCAAATATCGTCTTACTTCAGCCTGAAATTTGATGCCACCCACACAGTTCGCTTGCTGACATTTAGCAAAAATTCAACGGTCCTCTTCCCTTGGTATGTAAAAATGTAGCATCAACTTAACTAGATCATATTTCTATGAATTATTTATACAATGAGATAAACACTTTTGTGACAGTCAATACTGTTTTGTGGTGATAATGAAATCAACAGAGACTGTGAGAAGACACCAGCTTCCCTAAGTAGGATCAGCACACTTGACTCCAGAGTTCACGTTAACCGAACATTTTCTGTCATTGACAAAATTATTTTAGCAGTGACGGAAAAATTTGAAGGCCGTCCGTCATTTTGACAGATTACACTGAGGGTGATCTATTGTAATTCATAACTGTAATTCCCTGCCCTGTCCAGCTGGCGACGAGTGCGATGGTGATGAGTGATTGAGGCGAGTACCCAGTTTAAGCTACAGTGATCTATCAGAGCACATTAAAGAGCGCCAAAACTGTATTTATTGCTTGAATTTCCTAATAAAATTGACAGATTTTTAAATCTGATACTTCTGTTTCATATCAAATGTAACAAAGCGAAGGTACATCTGTACTGTTCATTCATCGACTGAAAACAGCATCTATTGGGATTTAAAGTCCGCATGAACCGGAAATTTGCGACGTTGGAACCTTTTACTTCCGTGTTGTGATGTACTTCTGAGGATAATAGAGGGCATGGCTTGTTTTCTATCTACTGCGAATTGATTGGATGTAGTAAAGTAGGCGTTTCATTCATAAATGAACACTGACAGTTGGAGGGTGTGGTTAAGGATGTCACGCTCATGCCCAAGCCATCAAACTGATGTCATCAGAGAAGGCCCATCATTTTAGAGGAGAGGGGCATTTTCAGATTAGGGTTAATGATTATGAAGGCAAACGAAAAAAAATTGTGGATTGACTTGCATGGATGAATTTTTCACCACAAAAATAGCAAAGTTCCTGTGGCTCAGTGGTAGAGCATTGCATTAGCAGTGCAAAAGGTTGTGGGTTCAATTCCCAGGGAACACACATACTGACAAAATGTATAACCTGAATGCACTGTAAGTCGCTTTGGATAAAAGCGTCTGATAAATGTCATCCATCCATCCATACATACATCCAGAGGTGGGATTTATTGTGTGAATAGCATAATATGCCAATTATAGCATCATGGAGGCATTACTCTCTTATCTGTCTGTCTCTCTGTGTTTGTAAATATTTCAGGTAGTATGTCAGATGAATCTAAATCAGATGAGTTATTGCATGTTTTTTTTTTTTTGTAAGCAGTTTAGCATTAAAAAAGCAATGCATTTTCTTCACAGTTAAGCTCTATTGTAAACGTCTTTCAGACGAACACTTCTCTCCACAGCAGCCTGAGACAATTCTTCCATTTATCTCCTCTAAGTTTTTGTCTGTCCTTCAAAGAGGCAGAACATGTGTGTTTTTCGTGCAGCGTTTCAGCCTTGAAGTTTCCCTCGCTTGTTGAGTATGGATCGCGGACGAGAGCTCTCTGTCAGATCGGCAGACAGAGGTGTAGCCTCTTACTGTCTGTATCGATCGGTCTTTGTGCTCTGCCGTGGATCTATAACAGGTTTCAATCACAGCTGGGCCACGATCTTCACACGCAGCAGGCTGAGGGCCAACACACAACACACCAGCTGAGAGCTTGAGAGAGCGCGCTGCATCAAAAACTGAAGCATTGATTGTTGTTTTTCTTAAGTGTTGAGCAAAATAAAGGTGTCAGACACTCGTAATTGAAATGTTCACCGACATAACAGCAAAAAAAAAAAAAGACTTTTAAATAGTTACATTTTAAACTTCTACTTCCATTTCAACCTCATGCTCTTTTAAATGCTCCTCAGATAGATAGACAGATGATGGATGGATGGATGGATATCATTGCGTTGCATTGCGTTTGTCGGATCTGTGTCTCCAGATAAATACACAATTTCAGCAAGGCTAGTGTCAGCCCTCTTCTCAATTAATTGCTTTTTCTCAGTTTAAATAAGACGTGAATATAATAAGTCAGTCAGGGATTTAAAAAAAGGCTGCGAAACCTTCAAGCAGCCAATTCAAGGTGTCATGAGTCATCGAACTGAGCGGGTTGTTTACCCAGACAATTAAACTGTCATTACGTCTGGCGAAAGATAGAATGGCACCGTTGAGTTCGCATGGAGGTAGAGCTTTTATTATTGGCTGCTTGAAAGTATTGCAACAAATTGAAATTAACCGTGTGTAATATGCTGGCAAGTTGTATTTTAATGTGCCATTAAAGTGCCGCCGTTTCCTGTATATATTAATTCTGGGATTAATTAGATTATGTCAAGTGCTTTATTAAGGGGAAAACATGCGAGGACCTCTATGATATGTCACACTTGTCCCAATAAAGGCGGCACCTTTACAGGTCTTGTAATTTCCTCGTTGTTGTTTCCCACTCAAGCGCCAACTAATCCACCAATATAAGCAGCGCGACACTTCAATCTTCAACTTAACAGGCAGGAGATGAGCGGAATATTGGATACAGAGGGGTGATTAGAGGTCATGTGATGTCACTGTCAGCAAGCCAATGACCTCTGTCACAGCGTCTGCCATTTAAATGTCAAAATGTGCATCCGTGTCGGATGGCCATCATCTCTCTCTTGGCCACATTTGCATTTCAGAGAGTCCCTGTTCGCTGTCAAAAAAAAAAAAAGCCCATCAGACCTCGTGCACCTCGGGCATCTCTTCAAACGGCCCCCGCACATGTGTGCCCCAGCCAGATGCTAATTCACAGCAATTAAAACAGATATGACAGGCAATTACTCGATCTGAAATTGATGAGCCGGATGCTAAATATACAATGAAATGAGTGAGATGTTGTCACGTCTCAGCGTGAGTGATGTTTGTCCTTTCTGACAGTGCTCAGTGCTTCCGAGCTTGAAATCAAGTAGCATCTTTGATGCTTTGGAGTTGAAAAATAGTTCATGTGGGCTGTGCTGCATGAAAAATAGAGTTCAGATAGCATGCATCTTAATGTTAATTAGATGCATCTCACAACTTTCTCAAGAACAAGCCCGGGTCGCCTAAATATATATATTTTTAAATCAATGTCATTTTTAAATCATTTTTTTTACATTGTGATAATTTTTTATGGTAATTAAGTGCATTTATTCCCTTCAATATCTTTACTGTGATGTAAAAAACATAACAAATAATAATAATCGATGTATGAAACCTGTGTAATAATAGCCAAACAAGTGAAGTAAAATTAGACATCCACAGTTTTTGAATAACTGAACATCAACTTTTCAAACAGCTCCATTTTCATGTACATAGACAGGAATTGTGCTGTTTGTTAATAACATGCCATTTTTTAGATCCAATGTTTCCTTTCAAGTCAACGTGAAAATGTGTTTGCACTCATTTGACTTCCGTAATGTGGTGTGTTGTATAGAGTGCTGCAATGATTATGTATTTTTGTAGGCCAAAACCCAGAATCAAGTTTGCATTTTAGCACTTGCGGTTTCATCATCCTGAAATCAGTGTTTTTATTTATTTATTGTGTTTTTGATTTAATGCCTCAAATAAGCTCTGTGGTTAATACAAGCTCAGTATATTTTCACACTTTTTTTCAATAACATCATAAACTGTTGTTGGCCACAGAGCATATTTTCTGCAATAATCCAAAAGTCAGTGGATAAATCCTACTGGGTTTTAGTCGAGGGAACCAGGGTGATGCTAACTTCTGGATTAGCCTATAAAACACATCATCACTGCAGGACATTATTGACAAAAAATAGCTTGATTGTATCTCAAAGGTATTGAATCTAATCACTATTATTACATTTACCAACATCAAATTATATCATATATAAATAATAAATAAATAAATATATAAATGTAATTAATTAGTGCTGTCAAATGATTAATCACGATTAATCGCATCCAAAATAAAAGTTTTTGTTCACATAATATATGTGTGCATGTACTGTATATATTTAAAATGTATATATAAAAACACACACATGCATGCATATATTTAAGAAAATTATCTTAATTTAAAATATTTATATATAAATTCTATGAATATAAATATATACATGGAAATATTTACAAAATATATACTTTATATGTGTGTATTTATATATACATAATAAATATACACAGTACACACACATATATTATATAAACAAAAGCGTTTATATTGGATGTGATTAATCATGATTAATCGTTCGACAGCTTTAAAATTAATATATAAATAAATATTTATTGTTTTAATTAAAATGTATAGGTAAATAAAAAAAAGAAAATCGACACTTTTTTAGTAATCACGTTTGAGAATAATAAGGATTTTGAAATAAAAATCTAGTTAAAGTCTGAATTAATTTCAGAAAATTATAATTTTGGTGGGAAATGTGTTTAATTGTCACAATGTAAATAAATTGTAATGGTCCTAAAATAGACTTATATGCTAAATGTATGTATTTTTATTTTTTTTTTCATGTGGAATTATAGAATCAGTATAAAACATATCTAACATATTTTTGTTTAAAGAAAAAAGCTGTTTGCTCTCAATAACAAATGCTGTCAGGAGTATGAGGTCACATCCAGTTATTGTTGGATGTGCCGTGTGTAGTTAACATTTTAAGCAGAACTGGAAGTTTACCTTGAGCAAACCAATAATGACACAGCATCAATCAACTGCAGCATCCTCAGCGCGTCTGTTGGGTCGAAACGACACTCGACGGCCACTTGCTGCTGCCTGTTTAATAGCTCTTTTACGAACTAATACTAAGCAACAAAACAGCACCATGCCTGCTCATATCTGTGAAGACAGCGAGACTTATTTCCTCCTGAATCTATTAGATCTGGCTGTGATTTCTCTGTGCACTTCATTAAAAGAGCTTTGAGGAGCACAGCTTGAGAGTGATGTATCGCTCAGCTCCCAGATTGAAGTCCCATACATCATTTTCATTGCGGTACTTTTCCTTCATCTCACTCCTCTTGAGTGCGCCTACTAGCTAATAAACTTTCTCGAAGAGAGTTATAATTCTCCAAGACAAATATGATATCTTTGGGTTTTGGAGAAGTTCCCTGTTTGCTGGAATGTCCACCCAGCTCTAATGAAGAGAAGAGCTTTCTGCAACTGTCTAAAGTTGACTAACACACACGTTGATCCATTCCAGTCACGTAATGCATGCTGAACCCTCTGGCTCCCCCTCACTGCACATCACTAACGGGATTTCATATGCGTCCACTCCAATTGGCCGGATAGAGATGCTCTATATTGCCTTTCCGTACCCCTGAGGCGAGCCAACTTTGGGCTATGTTTTAATCAGTGCTCAGCCCGTCCTGTTTACTCCCCTATCAGGAGAGCATCTATAAATACCTACTAGAATGAATAATTGTAGCCCTTAGTGAGTTTCCAAGGGCTTCCTACAAGACGAAAACAAAGCGGAGTGATATTAAAGTGGGAATATACAGTATCCATGGCTGTGTGGAGCAGGAATCAGTCGTCTTTACTATATAAACTCTCAAACAGTCTTGGATTGCACGTCGCCCTTTGAAACGATGTAGCAATTACATTGTCTCCCTTTGCCCGAGGACCCCAAATGAAAACGAATGAGCCATCAAAGTTCTCCACCAAACCGTGGGACAGCGTGAGAGATGCATGGTGTTGTAGGTATAGGCTTTGTTCGGAAAGTCTAAATGACGCTGTTGTTGCTGTTATTGATGCAATCTTGTCTTCAAGCTCCCACAGTGGAGAACAAAAAGGAAAGAAGTGCCAGCAGATTTTCCGACTGAGAGCTGTTATCCGACAAACTATACCACAATAACCACATTGAAATCAATAGTGCTGGATACGTTTTTCTTTCATCTAAAATGGCACCGAGCAAGTTTACTTTGTTTTTGGATTGCATGTCGAAGTAATCGATGCATGAAAGCTGTATAATGAGTGTATTGATAGCCAAACAAGCCAAGTACAATTCAGACATCCACAGTTTTTAAATAACTGCACGCCAACTTTTTCAACCACTCCATTTTTATGTACATTGACAGAAATTGTGCTTTCTATTAATAATATGCCATTAGTATTTTAGATTTAATGTTTCCTTTTTCAAGTCAAGGTGAAAATGCATTCGCACTCATTTGACTTCCGTAATGTTGTGTATTGTATAGAGTGCTGCAGGGATTATGTTGTAGACCAAAACCTGTAAACAAGTAAGCATAAATGCCTTCAATAAGGTCTATAGATAATACAAGCTCAAGATGGGGACGTTGAAGTCATGCGACATGGTATTTTTAGTCCGTCAAAGTTCAGTTTTCAAGATTATCATGATGAATAACATGTAAGAATCAAAATCTTTTGTTGGCCACAGAACTTATTTTCTGCAATAATCCAAAAGCCAGTGCAATAAAACCACTGGGTTTTTGTTGAGGGAATCAGGGTAATACTGGGTAGACCTATACAAATGCATCATCAATGAAGGACATTATTGCAACAGGGTGTTTGACAAAACATGTACTTGAATTTATCCCAAAAGTAACACTTTTTGAATCTAATCAGTGTTATCCAATTAACCAACATTACTCAGTTGACTCTAATGCAATTCATGTAGCTAAAACAGCAGAGCATTGTGCAAGGAATGTGTGCACTTAAAACAATTGATGAAAGTGACAGCTCTAAGTTGGTAAATTTGATAAATATTCTTCTTTAGAACAACATACACTGATGAATATATTACTAGGAACATGTGTTCAGAAAGTAAATGGGGTCCATGTTGACTTTAAAGGCCATCTTTAAAGACACGTGCACAACATAATCAACCTTCTGGAAAACTTCTCCAAACTGGTGTTTTAGTTGCCTAAAGCAATTAGTGAGTTTGACAAAGCCAGCTGAGCTGTTGATTACAGATATTTATAGCAGTGACAGAAACCTTGAGAGGAGACGGCATTCTCCTCATCCACCACAGAGAGGTCAGGACTGCTTTCTTTCAATAAAGTTCAATAAAGTTTTCAAGAGGAACAGCTTGAAGTTTGGGAAGCACTGGTACATCAAGCTTCCTCCATCCAAACACTGGACATCAAAGAGGCAACAGATGTGAAGAGATCATAGGAAAAAAATGACAAACAATACAGCAAAACCTATATAGATTGATGGAATTTGTCGGGTCTACAAAATAGCCAATTTTTATTGATAGATTTTTACTAAAAGCATGTTATTCCACATTTTGTGTGTATTCTTTATAATATGTGTGAAAAGGCTTTGAATGTAAGCATCACAGTATAAGAACTCATCTGAAATTCATTGGTTCACAAATGAAGGGATGTCATGAGTTGTTCCTTTTTATTAAATCAGCAATATACACTGTTGTTTGTGTAGCTTGATCCATGAACAAATGACTCTTATGAGGTGATTCGTTTTATTGACTCATTAATGGACAACACGATCAGTTTAATTTGATTCGCAAAATAATAGTTTTTACAAATTGATCATTTTAAATAAATCACTAATATACAGTAAGATCAGTGTCGACTGTTTCACAAACTAATGACTCTTGTGAGTTGATTCGTTTTACTGAATCAGCATGATCAGTGTATTCAGATTCACAAACAATCTTCTTCTAATGAAAAGTCCTTCACTGAATGAATAGATCAGAATCAAGTTATGTGACAGCCACACACATATATATGTATATACATGAGAAAGTATGTTTGTGAAAATGCATGTACATGTGCAGTGGCACACACATGAGAAATTTCTTTGGCCTTTTTGGCTTTTCTGACCAATGTACCATTTTTCCAAACCCAAACCCAGGTGGGGCAATCAGGCAAATTCCCCTTCTCTCACCAAACGCAGGTGGAGCAAAGAGACCAATCCTCCAACAACACGCGGGCCATCGGTCTGGGAACAGATGGCTGTGCCATGCTTGAGCTTTCTCAGGTAGATCAAACAAAACGGCTCAACAATGAACAACCCTGAGAGAAAAGACAGAGAAAGGTTACATTTAGAAAATATGTAATTCTCGTTTATATGAACGTGATCAGTCTATACTCCCAACGCACAGCATGACGGCTGCTTTGTGAGCGGTAAAAATGGTATTTCAAAAAAACTCAAACAATAGACCCCTCTGACTTACCTGTGCATTCTTGGAGGATTAGCTTGCATGGTGAGACGCTAGGCCATCCTAGGAGAGGAAGAGGGGGCCGTAAAGGCTTTTAATCGATTCCCAGGCTGTCGGGACCACCGGCCTCACACAAGGGAGCTATTATGAATGTTACCTGCTTTCCAGTACCCAGAGGCTCAGTTCAAAGGGTCTTGAGATGGACTTTCAAGCCCGGTGGGGAAGTGTCACCCTACACTGCTGTGAACAGAGCGCGGCTTTTGATGATCCGAGGGCCAAATATCAATGGGACGCACAGCAGCTGTAAATATGCACTCACCACCCAAACGGCAACGCAGGGTGCTAGAGGTCAGACGAGGATACGGCTGCTCGAAATGGGATTTTAATAAGTCTGTACAGATAGGGAGGTGATTAAAAACAGAAGTGGATAAGATACATTTGTAAAGCACCGCGCTGGTAATGGTTTACGCCTTGGGTTATATCTTAAAAGCATGACTCACAACCGGCTTGTCAAACCATGAATGCTATAAATGAAGTTCGATATATGGTTTCTTGACTTGAATGCAGTTCGTACCTTCAAAGCATTTCCTAAAAAACACTATTGAAGAGATGATTAAGGTGTTTCTCTCATTTCCCTTACATCATCTTGTTTTCTGTTCTCTTAGCCATAATTCTTTGAGGAAAAGGAAGTGCTAAAGTGCACTAGAGTTTCTTTTAGAATAGATTAATTGGTGCAGAACTCATACTAAAGATTTTGGGATGTTTCAACCATGTGTAAAACCCTCATTATAATGTTTATGTCAAAACTCTTAACAGGACCTTTCCTTGGTTTCTGTCTGCGGATGAAGGAATACATGATCAAAGATGTGACTCGCACTAACCAAATCCCACCAGAGATGTTGGATACAAAGGAGGATTGAAGTAAAATTCTTACAAAAAAAAATGCAAAGAAAACTGAGGTGCCAACATGATAGGAGCAAAAAAATCCCGAAAAACAAAAGGTTGCATCAATAGTTCATGGGATTTTTCAAGGTTTGTCTTTTTATATCCTTTGCCTTATATTTACCTCTGTTGTCAAAGGAGTGCTGTTCTGCTGCTACGATTCAAACACCTCAGAGATGAAGAGGATCCAAGATGGAAGCTTTAGTTGATGCTGTCATATTTGTGCAGCACTGCGGGTTCAACTCAAGGTTACCAGGTTCTCAGTGGCATCATTGCACCTGCCACAGAAGGAAGAAGACGTGGATTTAACATTGTCCACAAACTGGTATCCCACAGGGTTCTGTCAGTGGACTGCTATCGTTATCTTTTCTAACAGTTTGGCTTTGTTCATAAACTGAGTGGTGTACAATTTTAAGAGTGTTATGAGACATCCATATGAAGGTAGAGCGGGAGGCTCTGGGGAAACTAGAGATGGTTATGGACAGGTCGTCTGGAAGTATTATAGCTATATCAACCCCTCCATCAGGTGAGAAAAGGCTTTTTTTCTTTCTTTAATTATAGGTTCACACCAACAATTCACACATACCAAATATTTTTCCATTAGCTGCACTCATTAAACAATGTTGGAAAAACCTGTTGATCTGTGAAACACCTCTGAAACTGATATCTTGTGCAATACTATATCTTCTCATAAATTGTAAAAAAACTACTTTTCATTTCAGTGTTGGGTCTTAATTTTGTTGTTGTTAATTTTCAATTTTCTATGGAGCACAAAATGAGATATTATGCAGAATTGCTTTGCTGCTCTTTTTCCAAAAACCAGAACCAGACACCCAAAAAGCTCAAATGAAACAATTTATTTCATGCGCTATATCCCAAGTCTTCTGAAGCTATATTATATTAATATTATGCCATTGTTTGTAAAGTGATAGTTCACCCAAAGATGTGTGTGTTTTAAGTTGTTTGGTTCTCAGAGTTTTCTTTAATATTTTTTTATCTTAATTTGTGTCTTACAGAAGAAAGTCATACTGTTTTACAATGACTTGTGAGTGAGTAAATGATGCCAATATTTGAATTTTTGGGTAACCCATCTCTGAAATCAACATGAAGTGACGTTTACAACCCATTTACTTCTGTAATCAGTCATATTTAAGAGCAAATATGGATAATTAACAAGAACTAAACTGTGAAGTCTGAAAAGTAGGCCACACCAGAATGCTGCTAATTTAGTTGGGAATGTTTGAGAAGTAAAGTTTTTTCGGAAGCATTTTTGACTTAATGCTATAAAGACGATCACAATAAGACCAAGAATACGTAATATAAAAGATGGATTTCATGTTGAGTTCAATTTGTTAGTGCAAATGAGATTTGAGACGTACAGCGGATTTCCAGCGAATAATTTTCGTAAATAACTTGTGTCTGTTCCTCACATTAAGCTATTGTTAGGCTCCAGAAAGACTTGGAATTTAATGAACGAGTTGCATGAACTACTTTTATGGTGCCGCTTTGTCATTTTCGTTGAGTTAGGTGTGTAAATGACAACATAACTTTCATTTTTGGGTGAACTATTCCTTTAACCTTTCCCAATCACATACTTCGAGAGTTTTATAACTTTCACCAAGCGTTAATTCCCGTTAAATTCTGACAGGCGCTGTTGGGAAGCTGATTGTGAGCCGGCACAGTATCGTGAGAGCAGCAGCCTCGGCCCTGACATCTGCCCAGCTCCTAAACACTTCTCGTCCTGCTGTGTCCTTCTGTTCACCAGACCTCTGTCCTTCAAGTTTACAGCAGCAAGATCCAAGATAACGACCGCCTGCGAGATCCAGCTGCAGGTAACTGTGTGTGAAACCCTCCATGTTCTCTTGAGCTGTCTTTCTGACCTAATAGTAGACATTGTTTAATGTCCTTCTCATCGGAAATGATTTGGAGCTGATGAATACATGAGATACAGGAAATGCTGCTGCGAGGATATAAAGGAATAAAGCTGGAATTAGTGTTCTGTACCCTGCACTGAAGAATTCGAGCATCACTGCCTCATTATCTCCAATAAGTGTCAATTAGCTGCTCTGTAACAATACCACCACCACACATGCCAACGATTTAAGTAGGACTATCAAAAGCAAAATGATCTGTGTTTATGATAATGAGATGAGGATTGGGTACTGTTATATAGTTTCATTTTGTAAAGTTATGAATATAAATGATGGCTGTTTTATGTCCGAGTTTAAAGTTCTGAATGTAAATAATCAGAGCTATGTTCAATAACCCCAAGGTTACTGCTAAAATTCATAGGACTCTGGATCATTTTCATGAGTGGATCAGTAACAGTCCTGTTTGATCATCTTGCACTTACAGGTCTATGTTTTGTCAAATAATAGTTCAGCCAAAATAAAACCTCTGTTGTGATTTACATGATTTTCTTTCTGTGGAACTCTAAAGGTGATGTTGTACTGAAAGATCACACTTCTTATTTCTGTATACATAGTTTCTTTATGGGATATGACCCAGACTGGAGTTGAACCCAAGATAACAGCTCTTATATGTCATGAGCATTGGCATAAGCCACTGTGCCACAGCTTTGACCCATTTATGTTTAATAGAGGAGAAAAATTAATACGCACGTAGAATGACAGGTGTGTGAAAGAGCTTTAATTATAAAACAAATTTAGAACTCTGATATATATTTTTGTGGTCTGTTTTATGTATTTATTTGTTCAAAGCTTCTTCTTTCTTTGCATCCATATAATTTTTTTTGTACATCTGCCTTGTTTGTGCAAAAGTTTCTTCAAATATTAGAAACACAAGACATAAAAGTGTTTTTGTAAATCACCCTACATCCATCCACACATAATATGTAAAGTGTTTATGCTAATATTCTCAAGACAGCTGGGAGAATGAAGGACAAGCTTCTTACTTACATCAGATTTTCTTCATTAAAACGGTCGTAATCACTCACAAGCTTCAAACAGTCTGAGCCGCTATCACAGGATTTCCTTATTTCTTTCTCTAGTGTGTGTGCAGTATTACACTCATCACACAGTTTTAGGGCGAGAGGACATGCTACTGTCATTGAAACTTTAGCAAACAATAACTTACCTCAGCTGAGGGACGATTCACTGCTTTGAGTTGCTCTCTGGTTTCATACAAAAATAAGTATGATGTATGATTGATCACCTTGTCTGAACAATCTAGACATCTTCAGTGTTTTTAGGAGATCTTTCTTACACAGGGCCTCTCTTTATATAAAAGAATCCTAAAAAAGTGGAAGATGTTACAAACTACATGCAAATAAGAGTTACATTTCAAATCTGAGTGTTGTGCCATATTCATATATTTGCATACTTTGCAAAGCCATTAAAATGATTAATGTGCAGATTACTGTACAATTGTAATTTTAATGTGGAAGGGACAAAGAAACATTTAGCTGAACTTTAGCTTTGGTTCAAGTTGGCTTAATGTTTTATATTTGTGTAACGCATATTTTCATATTTTTCAGATAATTTGTTTCAGATCAAACAATAATTGGCAGACCCCCTGTGGTACCGCTGCGGACCCCCTGTCGAAGACCCCTAAGGTAGAATTTTTATGTTCTAGTTTATGAGCGGACTAATTCAGAGTTGTGTGTCAAAAATATACTTATGATTTTAGCCTGCAGATCATAAAACATACGGAAAGGACAGAGGAAGAGAATTCGGGCTATATCTGGAGACCAGAGACTTTTCTGATTCGAATCTGTAAGTAACCACCTAGCAAACATTGTGTCAAACATTCAGAAAATGATACGTTCTGGAATCTGCTACTCTGAAGAATAGAGCGAACCTTTTCATTAGTGGTTTTTGTTTGTTAAATTCTATGCAATGACCCCTGTCATTTGACACAATGTTGTGGTTTTGGATGTGTGCACACATAGGTCTGCCAGGAAAAAATAAATAAATACTAAAATCATTGAATCATTACTCACTGGCCTTGAAATTGTGTTTCTCCTGCTATTTTGAAAGTAACTCCAGAACACTGAAATGATTAGCTGTCACAGTGTGTTGGGTAATGACATTCGTTGTGGCGCACCCTACATACTAATAATTGCAATAGTCTCATTGTGTTTAACGTGCCATCCTGCATCCAATTTCCCACCAACAAAATCCTGTCATTGAGAATAAGTCCAATCTTCAAACCAATCAGCTATTAGTATATCCCTCCAGGTCCATTTGCATATTTATTGCCCAATCAAAGTAGCTCCTGTCATATCTCAAACATATGTTTGCCTGGCCGCGCTCAAAGAATTCCCTGGCTATTTTAAATGATGGCTTTTTAAAGGATTATGAAGAGGACGCAAATGAACTTTTAGTGATGTAAATAATCACTTGCATCTTGGAAAGCTTCCAAAAAGTAAATATATTAGACTCTGAAGGCTTATCTGCAGTGGATGTGAATGCATGCTAAATGGTTCTCGGGCAGTATGAATGAACTGAATCCTTCCTGATAACAAGCTTAAAAATGAATCAAATCATTTGCATTTATTGCAATAATCACCACTGCAACCAATTTAAGTGGTGGCACTTGCATATCTACACTAAATGCAATAATGGGTCAGATTTGCAAGAGAAGTGCTTGACTGCATTGCTGGCACTGATGTGTTTGCCTGATATGTCGTGTCTGTTTAGCTCGGTGGACAGAGCGGGTGAGAGATTGTGAGGCGTCTGATAAGTCATTTATGATGCCAACTACATTCATCTCAAAGGGGAAGGGTACTAGTAGAGTTAGACTGACGTGCGAGACTCTTGTGTTGCATGTCACTTAGATTTTTTGCTGAAAGGAAGATGGCTCACACAAAAAGCTGTTTCCTTTCCTCTGAGTGCACCAGCGCAGAAAGTGTGCGTGTCTCTGCTGCTGAACGTTTGAATGCAGAAATGCTATTTAAAGGAATAGTACCGCTAATATGCATTTGCTGTATGTACAGTATGTATGTATGTATGTATATATATATATATATATATATTCTGGATGCATAAAATTGATTAAAAGTGAAATCCTGCACAAAATGTATATCAAAGTCTTTTCAACATTTATAATAATAAATGTTTGTTGAGCAGCAAATCAGCATATTAGAATGATATCTGAAAAATCATGTGACACTGAAGACTGAAGTAATGCTGAAAATTCAGCTTTTCATCACAGAAATAGATTAAAATTAAAATGCATTCTAATAGTAAACACTTATTTTAAATTGCAATAATATTTCCCAATATTTGCTTACATTTAAATTTGCAATAATATTTCAAATAAATGCTGCCTTGGTGAGCAATCATAAACATTACAAAAATCTTACTAACCCACACTTTTGAATGGTAATGTATATGAACATGTTCCATAAAATTTCACAGCCAGAAAGTGTCCAAAACCTTTTAGCTTTAATTTGAACAATATATGTATTACTTCATACTTCATAAACTTCTTGCTCTAAGATGTCACATGTTTTGATATTTTGTTATATAATACAAAGACTGCATTAGGGCTGTGCAAATAATCAAATTCGATTATAATGCGCATCTCGTCAATGAAGCCGGTTCTGTGATTAGTAGTAAATCTCCATTACCTGCTTTCAAATGGAGCAGCATTTACTACACATAGCCGTAGTGCAGTGTTTGCACAGCCCTAGACTGCTTTATAAATGATAGCTTAAATGTCCATATACCCTTGTGTGTGTTTGTTTTTAGAAATTTAATAGATTCATATAGCACATGAGTCATATGAATACTTCAATGACACTTTTATTGTGCTTTTGTGAAGCCTTAAAGCATATTCTTCCATTCATTGTTTTTGCATAAAAACAGATGAAAAACAGATGATTATTTAAAATTTCTCCTTTTGTGTTCCACAAAAGAAAGTAAGTCCAAACGGGTTAGAAATGACATGAGGGTGTTTAAATGATGACACAATTTCCTTTCTGAATGAACTGTTTGTTTATCTGTAAGACAGTATTTCCTGTGTGAATTATTCTGTTGCATCAGTGATGTTATGGCAAGAATTTCTGTCATCTTACCAACACCTGAGCTATATATAAATGTGGCAACAACCCAAAGAAAGTGTGATTATTAGATTCATAAACATGCTCGTGACAGTCAAATATTCTGGAAGAATCCGTAAATAACTCCGAGAAGTGCGCAGGAGGTGGACTGATGGAGATAATGAACGTGCAGGAGGAAAACAGGGGGCAGGTGGGGGCAGGGGTGGAGGGGTTTGATATGAAAATAATGTCATAATTACAGGACGATCAGCTCAGATGCAAACTATGAGCTACAAATCGGAGTCTCTTAAGCACAGCCACAGATTTCCTCAAGTTTAAATTAAAGGACTCTTATGAGTTCAATAAGTATTTAAAAAAACGTGTATTTTAATTTTTTCTCAGTTCATAAAAACAGCACAAATTCAGTGTACAATAATGCACTTACAGCAAAAATGATGCAAGACGTTGCAGTGTTAATAATAGTTGCACGATTAGCAGCGGTTCTTTTCACTTAATCAGCTGTAACCACGAGAAGTGTTTGTCTTGTTCCTGATTCACAGTCTCCAGTTTTTGATTATTTTATTGCCTAATTTAGCTATTTTTCTTGAAGTAAAAAGGCAGATAACAATGCTTTGCCATTTCACACTTCGTTCCAGCACAGGTGAGATTAATATCTAATACAATTTTACCACTTTCACACTTTTACCACAAAATCATGCTGTTCACAGAAATCTCCTTAATGCTTTTGGCACAAATTGTAACGCTTCTTAAATTAAGAACAAGAAGGATATAGCGAGAGAGAGAGAGAGAGAGAGAGAGAGAGAGAGAGAGTTTGAGGTCAGAAGAAATAAACTCACCAAGGCTGCATTTATTTGATCAAAAATACAGTATGGACAGTAATATTGTGAAAAAACTATTTAAATAGCTATTTTCTATTTACTGTATTTTAAAATGTAATTTATTCCTGCCATTACTCCTCCCTTCATTGGCACATGATCTTTCAGAAATCATTCTAATATGCTGATTTGCTGCTCAAGAAATATTTATCATTATTATTGTTGTATTGCAAACAGTTGTGCAGCTTAATAGTTGTGCAAAAGAACAGTATATATTTTATATATATATATATATATATATATAAAGAAAAGAAAATAATATAATATATTCATATAGTGTTTAAATATATATATATACACACACACACACACACACACACACACACACACACACACACACACACACACACACATATATATATATATATATATATATATATAGTTACATTATAAATTATGTTATAAATGTCTTTTCTGTCACTTTTGAATTATTTAATGAATCCTTGCTGAATAAACATTTATTTCACTATATATATATTTTTTCAGATAATTTTTCTTTTAAATCAGCATTTTTATCAGGCTCCTATGTTTGCATTATGTAATTTCACTTTGATGGCAAATTAAGGGTTATTAGTCATTAAATACACTATTTCAAAAATATCCAATTATATTTTCATAAGAGCCTTATTAAAAAAAAAAACTAATTTGAAAGATTATTATTTTTTTTGCATCTGAAGCCTTCATATGTGTAAATATATGACCCTAAACGTTTGAATGGTATCATGTTTCAGCTGTGTCTCTAGTATCTTTAAAGTCATTCTAATGCCCAGTTTAGCTGCCAACATCAAACTGGGGAGGGAGAGTAAGTTTACTACTGTTTTGATTGTTGGACGAGTAGATACGTTTGCCTCAGTCGTAACATAGATCTGAAGGGGCACTTGAGTGAACACGCGTGCAGCACTTAAGAGGCAAATATCCATCAATGTGCCCTGGTCCCCATTCGAGCATAGTGCTCATCCTTTTTTAATGGCGCTGAATGGAGCACGCGATCTCCATCGCAGCAGGGGGCTTCTGGGCAAGTCACGGAAGCCCAGCTCAGAGCAGTAAGGCTGTGCTCTGGTGTCTCACGGCACTCGCACGCACGCACGCTTGCTCTAGTTCTCCTAGACAGACTCCTTTCACCAGCCTGATGCACTGAACTACTTTTGAGGATCGCATTTATAAAAGTTTATACAAATATTTTTCCTTTTTAGGTGATGTCATCGATCCCTGACTTCACCCATGTAACCATTTTAATATTTTGCCTTATTTGTTTATACATCAAATTACAAAGTAGAATAGCATTGTTTCTCCTGAAATTCCTTTGACCAAACACAACTACACATGAATTACACACAGTTTTTTTATACAGTAAGAGTATAGCTATAACAACTATATGGATATAACTTTCAATTAGCATCGGACTGGTTCCCTCAGGAAAAACCTTTGGATTATTGCAGAAAAAACAACTCTGTGACCAACAAAAGTTTATGATTCTTATACATTTTGTCCAAAGCGACTTACAGGCTATACTTTTTGTCAGTATGTGTGTTCCCTGGGAATTGAACCCACAACCTTTGCGCTGCTAACGCAATGCTCTACCACTGATCCACAGGAACACATGACTTCTACCACTATTAAGCTTCCGACAACACTTTTAGTTTTATTTATAAAACATATTCCCTGAAAGTTTGAGGTAGAATAGTTTGCACAGATATAAATACAATGAAGCCATAAAAGGAGATTTTTTTTTTGCCTACAAATGTTTAGCAAACTTTGGTAAATTGGTAAATCTTGCCTGAAACTCTTCGGAGGGTCTATTTTGAGAATCGAGGAAACAATTGAGCTATGTATTGAAAAAGTCATCATCTGTGACTGAATCTTTTCTCTTCAGCAGACATCTTTCTCTGCTCTCTCTCATGCTGACATGCAACAATGTCTTGTGGGATCTGTCCTCAACAGTCGTTCCCTTCCTGTTTACCCACAACTAGTCTTAAGCCTTTTATCTGTCCTTGTACGGTCTATTATGTGAGAGCAGAATTAGTGCCTATTTAACAATGCATCGTCTCAGACACACATTTCCATTATGTGTCCTGATTACATTGGGGGTGGCAGTCTCATTCTGGATTATTTATAGCTGATTATCGCTAGAGAGTCAGTGTAAATACTTCAAATCCAAAATAACAACTCTTCTGTTAGAGATTATACGTTCAAATATCTCTTATGAGCTCTAAGCAGATACTGATTATTATTGCTCTAAAATCCATAATCTGAGTCGACAACCTTGGTGGAAGAAGTTTATTGATACAACTAGTATTAATAAATGTAATTATTTACGGAGCATTAGTGTGTTTGATTATATAATGGTCGGCTTTTTAGATGTTTTGCAAAGATTCAGTTGGAAGAAACAAAAATAGACACAAATGAGTTGTTGATATGGAGTGTAGAGTGTGAATATGAATTTGCTCCGCAGATAATTTTGTCTTGGGAAAATTTGATGAGAGAGGTTAAAGCTTATATGTACTGTATACAAGCTTATTTCTTATTTCTTAGTTCTGAGTAAAATGTAATATGATAATAATTGAGATAAATTCTCAAATCTAAAAAAATAGATAGGTTAAATATAAGAAAATTGCATTGTGAGAGAGTCAGAATTATGAAAGCAAATTATATACCCTGAGGCAAAATTCACAAGAAATGTGTGAGCACATATCTTGAAATCTGTTCTCACTATTTTGTGGAGAAAAAAAAAAAACAATGAACCACAAAAATATGTTTTAAAGGGATTTTAGCAATGTTAGAGTTCATAACAACACCCCTTAAAAATGGTTAAACCATACACGGAGCCCCGCCCGATGGATAGATGATAGATAGATAGACAGATATAGATAGACAGACAGACAGATAGATAGACAGACAGACAGACAGACAGACAGACAGACAGACAGACAGACAGACAGATAGACAGATATAGAGACAGACAGACAGATAGACAGATATATAGACAGACAGACAGACAGACAGATATATAGACAGCCAGACAGACAGATAGACAGATATACAGACAGACAGACAGATAGATATATAGACAGACAGACAGATATATAGACAGACAGACAGATATATAGACAGCCAGACAGACATACAGACAGACAGACAGATATATAGACAGACAGACAGATATATAGACAGCCAGACAGACAGACAGACAGATATATAGACAGACAGACAGACAGATATATAGACAGACCGACAGACAGATATATAGACAGACAGACAGACAGACAGATATATAGACAGACGAACCGACAGACAGACAGACAGACAAACAGATATATAGACAGACAGACAGACAGATATATAGACAGACCGACAGACAGACAGACAGATATATAGACAGACCGACAGACAGACAGACAGATATATAGACAGAAAGACAGACAGACAGACAGACAGACAGACAGACAGACAGATATATAGACAGACAGACATACAGAAAGACAGACAGACAGACAGACAGACAGACAGACAGACAGACAGACCGACAGACAGACAGATATATAGACAGACCGACAGACAGACAGACAGATATATAGACAGACAGACATACAGACATACAGACAGACAGACAGACAGACAGACAGACAGACAGACAGACAGACAGACAGACAGACAGACAGACAGACAGACAGACAGACAGACAGAAAGACAGACAGACAGACAGACAGACAGACAGACAGACAGATATATAGACAGACAGACGAAAAGTTCATCATACTTTCATCAAAGTTGTCCTAAAACCAAAATGCATTCTTGTCTTAGGACAACTTTCAATCAAATGTTGACTACTGTTTAACAAAGTATACCAACAATGGGTTAAATCAGGTAGAAATGGCTCTTTTAGGTAATAGTTGCTGATTATAGTGTGCTATATTGTGGCGTATTGCTTTAAGTGCTGGGATATTAAAGACAGGAACAGAGAGAAATATTACGGTAAAATGTGAATAGCATAGTTGTCTCCTAGTCTTCATTTGATGATTATTTAATAAATCAATCCCGATTCAGTTCTGTTGCAGCTTGGCTTCTACTTTGAGTCTCTTTCTTTTGTCACGCATAACTTTGTGTTAATATTCTGGCTCATGTTCCACAAAAGAAGAACGGCATATATTTTTCATGTCTTGCTCATGATTAGGTGCTGACTCTGATATAATGATGATGACGTACAGCTTGTGCGTTCGTCTTCCACAGCTACCGCGGCTCCGCTGGGACGCGCCAGGTACCGCTGGGATTTCCTCCATACTCTCAGCACGGCTATTTGTGCTACACCTTGTTAGAACGAGGCAGAAAGTGCAAGAAAAATGTGTGGGGTTGAGGAGGGCTGGGGAGGAGTAAACTATAAAAAGAATCCGTCACTTCTGTATTCAGGCTGGGCGCAGGAATAGCCAGCAAACGCTATTGGTAAACAGCTTGTCGGTTAAGGTTCACATAACATGATTACCGAAGCAAAAATCACGCAGAATTAATTTAGCTCAAATGGGGACACTTTCTCCTTCACAACTAGGCATGAGGCAGAAACTACAAAAATAAACCAACTTCAACTTTTAACAGGGCTTCTCAAAATCTCCTCAAGAATGCTTAAAGTGTTACTCCACCCCAAAATGATTTTTTTTGTCATTAATCACTTACCCCATGTCATTCCAAACCTGTAAAAGCGTTGTTCGTCTTCGGAACACAATTTAAGATATTTTGAATGAAAACTGATGGCAGATGGATTATTTTGGCAGTGTTTTAATACTTTTCTAGGCCACGACAGTGTTAATTGTTTAGCAGTCGATGGGACAGTCACAAGCCTCCCGGTTTTCATCAAAAATACATTAAATTGTGTTCGAAAGACCTATGAAGCTTTTACAGGTTTGGAACAACATGTAGTAAGTAAGTAGTAAGTAATTTTGGGGAGGAGTAACCCTTTAACATGCGGGTTCGTCAAATGCAACAAATACAGCATTAACCGTGTTGTCTGATTCACTAACATCATTGCTCTTATGAATAATTCTTATGGTTAAAAATGTTCTTATGGAGTCAGTCACAACGATTTATGAAATAGCATTGAACTCTTTTGTTTTTTAGTGGTTTGAATCAGATTCAATTAGTCAGTGAATCGTTCAGAGCAGGGGCGGACTGGCTATCGGGAGCACCGAGAATTCCGTGGCCTCGCAAATTTTTTTTTTATATATATATATATATAAACTGATTATTACTGATTTATATTGTAGTGTACTAACATATAGTTGTATTTACTTATAATTCAAAAACTATTTGTATATACATCATTTCATATATTTATGATGGTATAGCCTATTATTTACTAAAATTAATATTATCAGTGTATATTTAAAAAAAAGTTATTTTTTGCTTGAACAAGTATTAATATATAAATATATAAAATGTAGTTATTTGATATATTTAGTTGTAATAATTAAATAATTATATAATGAATATATATATTAGTGCTTAAGTAACTTTTAATCATTGAACTGAATCATTACTTATTAATTCATATTTTTTATATTTATGTAATGTATATATTTAATCATTTTACAGAGCAGCCTTGAATCATTCCTCGATCATTGTTGAGCGAGTCATTTTTCAGTTAGGTCCAATTCTAAATGAGCTGTGAATATTATGTATATTTGTGTATTTATTTATATAAGTTGTGATTAAAGATAAATAATCACAACTGAGTTTTGTTGCATTGTTTCATATATATTGTATATAATTATAAAAACGATGAATGATTCTAAAGTTCTTATAAATATCTCTCTTTTCAAAGCAGGTGGAAATATTCTTATGAAACCAAATGATTCAGACTGTGTATGGAGGTGTGACAATAATTTTGTAATGATAATTTCATGGTTTAAATATGTATTGATCAGCACTATGGTTTTTCACCTTGTTTAGTGGTTTAGTGACTTCTCTTTCTTAACTTCGTGGAGCTGATCCCTGCGTAACAAAGTTAATAACAGGACAAGAGGGCTCGCCGGCTTAATTAAGAGGAGTTATCTCTGCCCACACATCTTTAAAAATAGATTTCACATCCACCGTAACCTCAAGGTTTCTCTGGTTAATATGCCAAAGCGTTATCAGATCACAGAAGGAGAACTAGAAAGAGGAAAAACAGTTGGGTGACCTGGACGAGACCAAGCTGTCTGTTCACAGTCAATTCCAGAACAGCCCACAAATACAGGAAGAAATGAGCATCATATCATCTGTAGTAACGTTCTTTCATTAGAGAGGAGGGTATGAACTCAATCTTAGGAGTCGTTTTTAAATCATTGTGTGTTCAGATAATGAATATATCAAATAATGTATTTTATACATGTAATATACACACTATATATATATATATATATATATATATATATTTACATATCAAAAATTCATATTCATAAAAAAAATAAAAAAATAAAAAAATAAAATTCAAAACAAAAATACAGAATTTTCTAATTAATATTATACAAGTCTCATTGTAATTCAGAATTCAGAATTGAATGTCGACCGTAAACAACTGAATTCAGTTTGCACATCAGTAACATGTTTATTCTTGTTTCTTTGCAGATTTCACGTGTGCTCTGCTGACACATGGACCGGACACATTTCCACAACCACACAGTACAGTATACATTATCATTTATTTATGTATTATATTATATAGCACTACTTGAATGTTGTAACGAGATGCTGAATTATGAGCAATGATGAGATTGAATGACAAATGTGATACCCTGCTTTGACTTAATTACAATTCCACTTGACACGACGAGCCAATATAAAGCTAAGAATCGCGCTCGCTCTCTCCCATCTGTCAGGGGCGTTCATAATGCATCGGGGCATAACTCCATCTCCATAGCAGACAGACTGAGAGCACAGAGCATAGACATCTTCATGTTTCCGAGCATCCCCCGAGTTTCCCCTCAATCCACAGTTAAGATATCTTGTTAGTAGATAACAAGCGGTCTCTGCTGGGATTTCGATAGGCACACTTTTATTCCACCAGAGGATGTCTGCATGAAGTGTGGAAGGAAGGAAAGCGGGGAAAAATAAAAAGAGCTTGCTGTCAATTATCTTCCTCCACCAAGCTCCAGGAGAAAGGGAGCGGGTAATGTTGGGTCCTGAGCTGCGGGCTGTCCATCAATGCCCGACTCACGCCAGCTCTGCCAGGCCTGAAAAATGGATGGGAGCAGAGCTCGGCAAAAGGTACCGTGAGTCACAGAGAGGCTGGGAGAAAAAGAGCCTGTCCTTTTGACTTGTGTTAAAGGTGTCTGTGTCCACAGCTGTCATAGCAGATCACACTGCTTACAACAGGTGGATACATGTACTGACATATATGTAGATGATGTTCAGAACTTCAACTGTGCTCTGTTTTGTGCATTGTTGATACTTTAAATAATGAGGTTTGTTCATTCCTACAATTCCTACAACATATTTCTGTTTTGTAATCTTTAATGTAATCTAATGCATATTTTTTATATTGTTCATAATAGTGTTGTGATGCATAAATTCACTTGTAAAAATAATCATTTTCATTTTAAGTGTTCTTTTTATTGAGACAAAATGGTATAGAATGTAAATGTAATTTTGGTATTGACAAATAATTATTATTTTACATATTATATATTTTTTGTTTACTAATAATTTAAATCTGTTAAATTACCATTCTGTTTTATATCTTTAATGTGTACCTTTCACTCAAATATACAAATAAACTGAAAAATATTCTAAATGAATTCATGTTATTTGAAAATCTATTTTAAATAATTAAATTATTAACAAATTAAATTTACATTTACACATGTATCAGATGCTTTTATCCAAAGCGACTTACAGTGAATTCAGGCTATACATTTTTGTCAGTATGTGTGTTCAAGACAGCAAAGCATGAATACATCATGCAGAATTACATTAACATGAATATTGGTATATTAATTTTAATACCTATAAAATAACTGGTGTGTATAATTAGAGTTGTGTATTGTTTTTCATACACAGGTTGGACACAGTTCTGTGAACCTGTCGAAACGAGTCTCGTAGAAGAGAATACAGATGAGCTGGTGAGCTATGGAAGGAAGCTTCAGGTAAGTGAAACAAAATTCTGATTTTAATAGATTTTACTCCTGTAATTACCAGATTCACAATACGGTAAATTATTTTGTATAGTTTAGGGTTGATTTTACATTACAATATCAGTACTGTATATGACAAATATATATTTATGCCTATATATGTGTGTGTGTGTGTGTGTGTGTGTGTGTGTGTGTATATGTGTGTTCATGTTGTTCATTATGTACTCACCCTAATGTTGTTCCAAACCGGTGTTATTTTTTTTATTTAGAACTCAAAAAAAAACTACAACAAAAACATATCTTTCAACATTTTCAAAAGTTCAACAGTTTGCCTCATTTTGCCTCTTAATGTCCAAAGTCACATCAGGATCCTGAGAAAACACCTCTGACTTACTGTTGAGCGGTAAAACGTTTGGTTGAACTCTATTACACAGTTCTTCCATGGTGTGTTTTTGATCCTGGTCATCTTAAATCATTTCAAGTCTGTGCGTTTCATTTGTAGTCTATCTAAAGTGGGATTTGATAAATAATAAAAGATCAGACAAGAGCAGAGAGCAGTTTGGATCATGATAAAAAGCAAGAACTGCTTGTCATTAAATAATCAGACAAATATGTTCAGTTTTATTAAATCATTTTTTACTTTTCATAGTGCATGTTAATTTGAAATACGGGTATAGAAATAATTTTCACTCAGAAATTGAGTGCTGTAATACTTTTAAAATGTACTCCCATAATGTTTTTAACAACTTTAATTAATAACCAATGCACACAACATTCCAGGCTCTAAAGAATGTGAGAATTTACTCATTTATTATTCATTTATTTAGAATTTTTCTTTCATGGTATGTTGAAAACCTCAAAATATGCTTGACTTTATGTTTTCCCGACTGCAATTTTTTCACCGCCACTTTTCCTGGCCAATTATTATTCTGAAACAAATCCAGCAGTCTGTCAGGTGCCAGATGACCGAAATGTGAACCCGATTCATTACTGATACAGCATCTAAAATTAAGCAACTGCTTATAGGCTTTATAATAAGAGGGCAACAGAGAACACTGCTTTTGTGCATGCTGACTCCCAAGAGCACTGCAGTATCAATGCTGTACAAACCAATTAATTCATACGGAATCTCTCTGAGAATTTATGGACTAGGATGACTTCATCATTGCTTATAATTACTTTCATAGCCCTTGGGTTACTTCTAAATGAGCTAAAACCCGAGAAAATAAAGTACTGCGTGTCAGCCGGGACAGGAAAGATGTACTGTCTTACACGGCTAGGCCGAGCAGGTCCTAATAGCGAAGTAGCATTAAAGCGCTAATGCATAGATTTGGAAACTTTACGCTGCCCCTGTCAAAACTAAACCGCAGGCAATCAGTCTTACCGGAGTCCAATCTCGTGCACAACACTTCATTGAGGTGTTTAATGTATGCTGCCAACTCTATGGATCATGTAAAGCTGAACGTAGCATATGTTAGCAGGCATGCTAAGCCCAGACTCATTTTTCCCGCCCGAGGGTCGGTTCCTGAGATTCCCAATATGCTGTGGAAGAACAGATTTGATTTGAAGACTTGCCTTTTAATTCATGAAGTGGAAAGAAAACATATTGCCCTCGAGATAAAAGAGGACATCGACCAAGGAACACGGTTTCCCTTCAAATTGAATGTCTGTTTTAACACAGTTGTCCTCTTCGACAAACCTTTGGCTTCTGGCTACAAAAAGACAATACAAACAAGATTACAAGACGGAGCCCGGCTTTGAATCCTCTGAAGTTGACACAGAACCTTTCCCGACTTCCCTCGAGGTTCAGACGACACATCGACGGCCAAATAGAGCTGGTGGGTTAATTATTGCATCGAGCAGATGTGAAGCTTTCGTGCTCTGGGTTTTATACAACTCTTTTTTATCTCACGAATCCCTGTAGTGTAATTACAGCGGTAAAAGCGTTTACTCATTAGCATAGTTATGCAATCTGAACTAATGAACTGTGCTAGAATCACATTGAAAGCGAGAGCATATGCACTTCTGATGACATGCTTCTAGTTTTGTAAGACATTACAGATGCTCACGTATTCGTGCAGAAACGGATTCAATCATTAGTAGTGTTCTCGGTTCACTCAACAAGAAATGCTCTCATTAATTACAGGTTGTAGTGACCGCGTCTGTCAAGCAACAAACTAAGCATTTAACAAGGTCTAAGTTCTCTGAAGGGGCATTTTAGTTCCTAAAGTGTACATATCAGTATCTTAGGACATGTTAGTACCTTTTAAACGTCGACATACAGCACAACTGCGCTCACAGTGACTCGTGTTCGGTTCCCATCTCGAGGTCCTCGAGGCCGTTCCCACCCAATGCTTTCCTGTCGTCTGTGTCATATCCTGATGAAAGGCATAACATCCCAAAATTACTTTAAAAAGAGGGTACCGTCCCAGTGACAGCGCTTGTACCAAAAGTATCCAAGAGTACCAATGAATATTTGTTTTTATTTGAGCATTCTCATTTTATTTGTTTTTACATTTACATTACATTTGCCATCATTTAATGCTTCCTCAATATTTTTAAGGTTAATCTTTGAAAACGCTAATAATTTAATATTTTTAACACTGCTACTACTACTAATATTAACAAATAACATAAATAAAACTGCTAAATGTAATCTTTAACAATTTTTTGAAAATATAAGTTTATATTGTAAAATTATCATAAGTGCTTAATCTATTGAGACAAAATAATATAGAATTTCAATTATTGGTAATGTTTTCATTTAAAGTGACAAAGAATTATTATATATTATATTTTTAAACTAATTTTAGTTGGTATTTTTTCAATGATGCATGTTATTAAAATATATGGAATATTTTATATATGTTTATATGTATTTAAATATCTATCTATCTATCTATCTATCTATCAATCAATTAACTTGTAAAAAATATAAATTTTAGTTTTTAGTGTTCAATTTATTGAGACAAAATTGTGTATAATTTCCATTATTGGTCATTTTTATTTAAAGTAGCAAATAATAATGATTTAATTTAATAAAATGTTTTTAATTGATTAGTTGTATCTGTCTGTCTGTCTGTCTATCTCCTGACAATGCCCATTTTCAAGTGAGCTATACCTTTAACAATTAATTCCTATTACAGTCACAAGAAAATAAGGAAAATTATGCTGAGGATATTCAAGGATACGTATAGAAATGTTGATACTGCTGAATATCGCTGTAGCACTGGGGGTTTTCTATGAATAGTTATTTCATGTGCTGAATATTTGCATGCATGAATATGGTGAATCTGTGTTTGTCTTAACTTCCCGTGACCTCCTGTGCTCATTTACTGCAATCCATCTCCAATCTCAGAATCGTTAAACACGACTCCAAAGGATTCATGCTACGAATATCTCCTGTCAGTTCAGGGTACGTCCCGCAGCAGAACCACATTTCCATCATTGAAAGCCCCTCTCTGGGCACGTCCGAGTCCAGTCGATACAGACGTAGAGAAAAGCAGTGGCCTGTCATTGTCGTGCTGTTCTTCTGACAGTCCTTAACACTCAAATGGACGACCCCCGTCTGGAATAAAGACCCGTGGCACTCACAGCATTGGTGTGTCACTGTCTGGCACCCAGATCAGCTGGGTGTCTGGTCTTGTCAGTGATCTGGCGCTGGGGATAAGAACACACAGGCAGAGAAACCAACACTATCCATGAGAGGAGCCTGCTGCCTGCACCCCAGACACTGTCATGGGGAATTTGCCAAGCAGCGTAAACACAGGACACAAGTTGTGCAACGAATTGAGGCCAATGAGATGGATGAAGAACAATAGTTTTTAGAGTCAACACAAAAGCCTCTTTGCTTCCATAATCTGATGCACAGTTGCAAAATGTATTTGGACACTTTTGGATGCTTAATAATGTATGATATATATTTAATTAGATTACTAAATGTTACTAGATTAGATTACATATATATATATATATATATATATATAAATATACATATATAAATAGCAGAAAACATCCCCTAAACCGTGACACTTCCTCCATCTTTCACTGACTTTTTACACTCTTGGGCTTCCTTAAATTTTTCCCCAGTTTGATGCTGAACAATATATTTCAGACCCAAATACATTAAACTTGCTGTCATCACTGAAGTGAACTTTGGACCGGTTCTCTTGATGATAGGTTTGGTTACTGTAGAGTGTGCTTTCAGTCCAAACTCTCTTAAACATGCCGAGGCAGATCCTTACCCTGTTCAGCGCAGTGTTGAACCGATTCCTCGTTGAGAGTCTCTGCATTATCCTGTCTTCTCGAGCATTTGTCTTACATGGACAACCAGCCAGGGGGACCTGAATGAATTAGTGTCTTTGTAAAGCTGCAATATTCACGAAATGACAGATGTGGAATGACCAGCTTCACTTGCGATGGCTGAAAGGGCCATCCCTTTGGCTTTCATCTGAACAACCTCCTGATGCAGGGTTTCAGTCACCTTAGAGCAGCCCACTTACAATCTCAGTGAACATTAGAGGAATGCTGCCAACTAAATGTGGTTTGTTGTCATATAATTAGTGAAAGTAGCATCAGACGCCAGATTAACACCCAATAACTTTTTGTTTTTTTGTAGTTTTTTTTTAAATATCTAATTAAAGTTTTTATACTGTACTTAAGAATACATATATTTTGTGAAATATGCTTAAAAATGTCTCTTCTAAGCCTATTAGGATAACTTCAAATAGGACTAAGTATTGACCTTGAAATTTTGGATATATGGAAGTTTAAGTATAAAACTACTTTTAAAAAGTTTTTTGACTTCGTTAAATGTGTTGTTATTTCTGTGTAATTCTTTCTGAAATGTAGGCTACTAGAAGTTTATGATATGAGTGAAAGTGTTTTAAAGTAAATCCTTCACCATTTCTTTTAGCGATTATATACAAACAGTGAATAATAATAAATATATGTCATATATATGTATAGATAGACAGAAAGATACATCGATAATAAAAAAATACTTTATTTCATTTTTTCTTTATAGTCCAAATGCAGTTTTCTGAAGTGAAACAGGATATTGAGTTAAAAAAATAAGATCGGAAATAAGACTGTAAACTGGTTCATTTTGATGTTTTATTTTCATGTTATGTTGACCTAATCATTGTTTGGTCATTGTTGGGTTTTGACCTCTTCTGTCCCAAACATAGAAACACAGTTTAGTGTATCTTCTGTCCCCCTTCCTTCTCCAGCCTTCGCCGTGTCCAGTAACATACGTCACCTATTCAAATCTCCAGTCGGTGCACGGCATGTTTGTGCACTCTGAGGTTTTGTGTTCCTTCTCTTACAGTATCTTCAGCATTAGAGCTGGGAACAGAGATAAGCTGCTCTAAAATGCAGAGACAGATCGTCAGAGCTGCTCGTTGTTGTGAAAGATTAGCAACACCCTTCCTCAGAGCCGGGCAAAGCTTTCATTTGTCCACTGCGCTCGACCAGGGCCCTTTCTCCCACTTGCAATTTCAACATTTGAGAAAGTCTTGATTATAGCTGCCCAGGGTTTTTCTTTATCTTTTTGTTTCTGCAGCATGGGAAGGATGGGAAGAAAGGTCCTAATAATTGCAACTCGGCTGCTTTAATTACGCCAGAACGTTTGGCAGAGAATTCATAACATGCCTCGGTCTTTTCCTTTTCAAGGTTTCAACAATGAACACAAGGATTCCTGTTTAATTGTTTTCCGAGTGGCGAAGCGTATTCATTATATCCACACCTACAGCGCAAAATGAAATTTGAACCTCAAGATACTGAACAGATATTCAGAAATCCTCAATTTGATTCCTTTCAACCTTGAATAACACGATCTTGTAAGAAAGGACCCGGCTGGAACGATCCAATGACGGCAGTCGTTCCGCGGGTGAAGGGCTTTGCGTGTTACGATCTTTCCTTTTCACGACACAACAAGAACATTAAAATGGAACACTTCTTCTTATGTATTTTATCTCGTTATTTCATCTGACTCCATAAAATGAAAAGGGTTTTAATGATGTCTGTGCATCATTAAAACAGGAACGAATGATTGATTATTCTTATCAGCTCTTTTCAATACTTTACCCGTCCAGACATAGGAAGCTATATCGCTCAGAGGTCCTGTTTTCCACAGATCTCACGGACACAATCTCGTCAGGCCGGTCATCAGTCAGAGGTAAATTATGGTTACGTATCTGAGATTTGCCGTAAATTCACACGTACACAATCAGAGATATCAATAACCCTCATGGGGCACCCTCAGAACTCGAACTCAATCGTTTACTTCAGTAAAGGGTTTTGGCCACTATCAGATATGTTAGCAGATCAATATACTACACTCGTAATAGCTTTGGATTGGCCAAATCTTTGTTTAAAGTAACATTAAATCAAAGTCAGAGGTGTGGGCGTGCCAATTCAATCTGATCAGGCGGCGTTCACCGTCATTGAGCGGAATTAACCCGTCCCTACACCCAAGCACACTTAAAGATGCGGATATTGGCCGTCGCTAAAACTGGCGCGGGCTTGCGGAAATATACGAATCCACTAATCTAGTAGAGAGAAAGCAATCTTCAGAGGCATTTAGAATAGAATCAAAACGTTACAATTTATTGACCAGGTAATCAAAACAATAATTCAAAGCTCCAATGTTACAAGAATAGAATCAACGGTTAACCATAACATAACAATAATTCAGGAATTGAAGAACTTGTAGAAATTACTACCTGGCAATGAAAACTACACACAAGTGACATGTGCGGGCAATCAGTTTACTGACTCCCAGATGTTTGTGTCCCTTTTCATATATACCCAGAATTCAATAGACCCACCCAGGTGGGTACCCAGGTGTATCTTGTCATTATAATAAGTCTTTAGAATTGGCCACCAAAGGCTTCTGGAGATCCTGTGGCCAGGATTACTTATTTACATACAGGAGGTGTTTTGAGTAGGAAATCAGGGGGAAGGCACGTCCCCCTGCTGTACACTATTCTTCTCAGATTTTAGAACTTCTTTTAGCTTTTCATTATGGTTGGGAGGATGAGACCATTTTACCAGGCGCACTGAGACATTTCAAAAGATATCAAACATGTATGGTTACTTTTTGTACATATTACATTGCATGGATTTTAGGTGGTGAGGGGGGGGGAGAATGGCGACTGCAGCATCCGTCGTGCGGACCGTCAGCACCAGTGTGAAACCCCCCAGTGTGCTGCGTCCTGGATGTTGCTGCTATATGCAGGAGATAGCTCCCGTTGATTACTGACACCAAGCCCACAGTTCCTCTCTAGGGGGGCCCAGACATTTTGGCACCGGGCCCGGGCTTACAGTTTTCTCCCTTTGGCACTGTTTGGGCCACTCCCAGGGTTCCTGCAGTGTCACTTCAGTCGTTGTAAGGCGGGCAGCTTTAAGGAGCTGAGGGTTAGGATAGTGTTGGTGGATGCTTTTACTGATCTGATGAGGTGTCGGAAATAGCAACATTGGAATAGCGTGAAGGAGAAGATGAGTGCGCTTCCAACTGCAACCTCAAGTACCCAGTCCCACCAGGTATATGCAGTCTGTGCCGATCGGGTGGATGAGCTAGACAGAATCTGTGCAGTCTTTTCGCCAAGTTTGTCTCCACTTGTGCTTGAGAAAGGTGGTACTCTGTTTGGAGGATGACGTTCTGTACCAGGTCCATCGTGTCGATCAAGGCTTGTGTTCCGTGTTCATAAAGGTGTCGTCCCACCATGGGGAGACCTCTCGTCCTTGGCATCCTTCCGAGGATGTCGATTTGGCCCATAGAAAAGTCCTCTGTCACTTCCAAGCAAAATGAGTGATCAGCAGGACAGGTCAGTCCTCCATATGTGAACGAATTCATCTCACTGATGACACACCACTGTGTATGAGACACCTGAATCGCATTTGAATGTCCATGCAAAGATTCAACACTTATGAGTTTGTTATCATTGGGAGAGAAAGGTTGTAATGTGTTACATGTACAGACAACATAATTGTGAGTTTCATGACAACAAGTGCGACTGGTAAATACGGTCTCAGTACCCTTCAGCGTCATATATCCGGTGAGGTGATCCCATTTAATTACCTGATCTTTAACTACCATGCCAATGGATCGAATATTAGTGGAATTTGGATAAACTTGATCTGGGTGGATTAAAGGAAAAGTGGCAAAAAATCCAATACAACCAATACATTCGTTTCAGTATACATCATAATTGTGGATATTAATTCTGAATACTTTACATTTTCATTTTTCTGAAGAGAACCATCTATGTAAATCTAAAACCTCAATTAAATCGTTCAAAACATGTCTCGGGGTCTTGTGAAGGCGAAGATCTAAAATTTCTTGTCTTGTTGCAGTGAATAAATCTTGTGCATATGATCTGCAGGCTAAGTCACGTTCGATGGTACGGGTCTGATTGAACAATGTGTGGCTGATCGTTAGAAGCGCCTGCGCTCGGAACGAACCGCTTTGATAATATTATCATTGCTATTGGTGATGTGTTGGAAACCAGTGGCCATTTGATCTGTCAACCATGTGGAGAATTGAGATTGTTTGGTTATTTTATAAGTGTTGGCTGCTGAATTAATTGATCCGAACAGGCCGGCTATACTGCTGAGCAGGTCTCGTTTTGAGCGAGCAGGTGGAATTTGGCGCAAGTCTGTCTTTGTAATCAGAAATTAAATCATCGATTCGTGACTGTAGCCATGCATATGACTCATCATTAGTATTACAATGTTTTGTATAGGCAGAGAGTATATTGAAATGTTATAAGTTACATGTGTCATTACCAAATTTACATCATGTAATAAAGTCTTGTTGATGTTTCCTCTAATCAGTCCACCAGGAGGAATTGAGTGCAATTCTGGACACTTTTTGGGTTTAGTGTATCCACAGGTGGTCAAATTAAAACAGTACTTAACAGTCCATGAACAGTTGTGTGGATTGGTGAAATTGTCTATGCTATGCAAACATTCCCGACACAATACATTCCTTCCTTTCGGTTGGTCCAGACAAAAGTTTTGGTTTTGGCTCGTGTGTGTACGACGTGAGATCGTACATTAGTTCGATGAATCTCATATGTGTGTCATTATGTGTTTCTGTATGTGTGCACCTATATGTTGCAGGTTCCAAATTTTTAACATAGTAGCACAATTTTGGGTCTATGCCATTGTTTTTGTTTTCGTGTAGTGTGTACATGTTACCTATTGTGTCACCTGGATCTATTTTAAGTTGATACCAGGCGGTGAGGTTGTGCATGAATTTTGGTGCTCGAGTGTGTCCTGAAATGTTTCTTGTAGGTGGGTGGGTGTTAACTGAACTACAACAAATTTGTGGTGTGCAATTTGGATCCGGTGCTAATCCGGGAGGCCATGTAATTGTCTCTTTTGGTGCGACTGTGATTTTTGTGTGGATGGCCTTGGGTATTTCCACACCCACCTTCCACATTTCAGGTTGTGTGTGAGTGAAATCCTTTGGCCCAGTCTGATGCACGTGGGCCCAGACACTTTCCTTTCATCTGGCCTCCATGGGATCGCTGCAGTCGACCTGGAAGGCAAGAGGAGAAGACAGTGACATTTATTTATTCTGAGTACTTTTGAATGATTTGCACTGAGACATGTGGTACCATCGCAGTTTCCCTTCACAGTTGTGGCCACACAGCTGTTGCATATAACTTTAACTTCATGTGGGCCATGCCATCGGGTGTGAATGCACCTTGCTTCACAAAGACCCATTACCATTACCATGTCTCCTTCTGAGAATTTTACCTCAGAGGTTGGGTTGAATTGTGTATCATTCGTTAAGTCTGGTTGCTGTTGTTTCAGGGCAGCTTTTATTGTGTGGTTGGCACGTTCCACCATGCCTGAGCTTTGCGGTCGATATGGTATGTGAAACCTTTGTTTGATGTTCAGCATCTGGCATATTTGTTTCATCACCTGACCTGTGAAGTGTGTGCCCTGGTCAGATTCAATTTGGATTGGTGCTCCCCAGAGTGGGAGGATTTGGTTCGCTACTACTCGTGCCACTGTGTTTGCACTGTTATTGCGGGTGGGGATTGCTTGACCCATTTGGAAAATTTGTCAATTATCACAAGGCAATAACGATACCCCTCTTTGGCACTAGGTAGTGGGCCTATGAAATCAATTGGAGTAACTCCCAAGGTCCCTTGGGTGGCTCTGGTCTACACAGTTTTGTACGGCCAGGCTTGCCTTGGTTAATGGTGGCACATCGATGCATGTGTCACACCATCTTTGAATGTCTGATGTCATTTGTGGCCACCAGGAGTTTTTGGATCAGCTGTTGTGTTTTTGGAGCTGATACGTGTGCATGTCGTGGTACAACTTTATCACTGGTTTCTGGAGGG
The DNA here is from genome assembly GCA_027564155.1 of Gymnocypris eckloni scoliostomus. NCBI lineage: Eukaryota > Metazoa > Chordata > Actinopteri > Cypriniformes > Cyprinidae > Gymnocypris > Gymnocypris eckloni. The sequence continues at coordinate 20,663,521 of CM050431.1, forward strand.
CTTCTGGAACAATGCATTTATCGCCTCTTAAATCATGCCTTCAGTGACCTTGACTAGTTGGTCCTGCTGCAGGTGCGGTGTCAGCTCTCCATCAGAACTCCACAGTTCTTGTTGGTACTGTTTCAAGTCAATAGGAATAGTTTGAATCGCACTCACGGCAGGAACAACCAGTCTGTCAGGCTTCCATTCATTTCCCTTTTTTGCTGCTAATTTGGCTAATTGATCTGCGATGTTGTTGTCTTTCTCGTTTTATCTGGATTTTTGATGATGTGCGACGCACTTTAACGACGGAGAGTGAGGAATCGCGTGCTCTAATCTCCTGTTTGTTTTCCATCTGTTGAATAGGATCTGGGGTGGATATGGACATACCGCTCGTTATTTTTTGGTAGGCACTTATTTACTGTTTTTCTGTTTTCAGCTCAATTTGCTTTTCAAAACAGTGAATTCCAAAGCCATACTTTTGCATTATGTCCATTCCCAGCACAGTCCCTTCACTGTTGTTAGGTAAATACCAGAGGGATTCTTCCAATACTGTCACGCCTAAATCAAGTTGAACTGGCTGTGTTTTTGTCGCAATCATTATCGTATCGCCGATGCCTTGGATCGGAATCGTTTCGTTGGTTAAAGGTAGTGGAATGTCTGTACAGGAGCATGCTGCGCCCGAATCAATAAGTATGTTGGCTAACTGGCCTCCTAAATTAGCCCTTATTTTTATTCGGTTTCCACTCTTAATTATGCTCCCTATGGCAATGGAGGCCACGTATCCCTATTGGTGATTATAATTTTCAGTTGTTATGCTCGCGTTGTGGGCGCGCCATTTTGGCCGTTTGTTTGTTTTTCATTCATGAAGTTTATGAATTGTTTCAACAGCTCAGAGTCGTCGCTAGAGGGCGCGTTTGTAATGCTTCGCTTGTTCTTTTAAATCTCGCATTACATGGTTAGTTTTCTGCAATAATGGCATATCATTTTATTTGGAGACCTTTGGTTAAATTTATCTGTGCTGTTCCTTCTGTTAACCACTGTGCGGACGCAACGCTGCGGGTTTTAATCGCCATCTGTTTTCTATTCTTGAACCCCAGTCTACTATTGTCTCTGAGCGTGTTTTCGGCTGGGTCGCGCCATTTGATAACGCTTTTGAAGCGGGATGCCGGCATTGTTTTTAACAAGCTGCAGTAATGCGTCATGGTTGCGGTCTGCATTTTCAAGGCCTGAGTGCTCTCTGTATGTTACCCATAACCGCTCAGCGTCGTTTCAAATGACTCATTACCTGCTTGTTTGATTTCTAATATTTTGCTCCAGTCTGCATGTGACGGTCCCTCATGTCTAATAATGCCTGTTTTAGGCGTTCATAAATCCCTTCGTCGGTTTCGTCATTTACTCTGTTCATTATGTTGCGGATTTCATTTCTGTGTTTAGTTTCGGTCTGAGCTCCTCAGGGATAGTGAGGAGGGCTACTTGCCATCGTCTCTAATCTCTAGTTTGTAGACATTAGCCTGTAGCATCAATGCTTCCCAGTAGGGTTGAAAAGGCCCTTTTCTCGGCATAATTCCTACGACTTGTTTATGCCTAGAGCATTCTTCGCATGTTAACGGGCGGCTGATTGTTGTGATATCATCATCCGCATTTTTCATGGTTTTTAACACTGCGATTTTAACTGCCTTTTTTGGCGAGTCGTTTGATTTGGTTCGGGTCTTTATTGGGCTTCGCAGGCTCTGTTTTTCTGGCCACAGACTCACGAGAGCTCGGTTACGAGTTTCTCTGCGTGGCCTATTGTTACACGCACTTGCGCAGTGTCCTCATCTTCGCTTTCAGTTTGCGCCTCTAACTCGGTTTCATCCAGTGCTGCTTGTTTAACTGCGGCAACTGGAAAACCTGTTTGTCGCAACAATCTTGAGCGCAGATATGTAATTACTATATGTAATTAGTTTCCCTTGAACTTGATCAATTTTGTAGCCATTTCTTGGCGTTGTCTAGCCCACCCCTGTTGCTCGTATGCAAACATTTCGACTTGCTTTCTTAACTTTTGTAATTCGTCAGATCGCACTTCGTTCGATTTCTTTGATATTTGTTATTGTTTTTCGTTCTCGGTCATGGTCGCGAGGTCGTTACGACGAAGCAAATAAACAATTGCAGCGGAATTTTCTTGTATTTTGATTTCGATTTTAGTCTCGCACCCTCGGCAGAATACCAGGATGTTATTTCGTTGTTGTTCCACTTCAAATTGAATCCTTGTCGCTTAACCGAACAAGGATTTTTTTGTATTCCTAAAACTTCCATTATCTCCTGATCTCCTTTGCTGCTGTGGTTTCCTGAAAAGACATGTTGTTTCTCGTCTAATTCTTAATACCACGGGTTTTTCGGTTCCGGTCTCAAAAATGGGTATACCGACCCGTTCTACAAAATGTGTCTATATGGTGTAAACAATATTTCCCTCAACTTCTAAGAGGCAAAGAAAATATACTTACCACAGCAGTTGGATATGGATGAGAAGGAGTTCAAACCTCATGTCCCAAAGAGAATTCAAGTTGAATGTCGCGGCTGTCGCAGCTGGAATGACGTATTAGTCTCTGCGAGAATCACGTTCTCGTCTTTGCGAGATCACGTCCTCGGGGTCACCACTGTAAGAAAGGACCCGGCTGGAACGATCCAATGACGGCAGTCGTTCGGGTGAAGGGCTTTTGCGGATCTTTCCTTTTCACGACACAACAAGAACATTAAAATGGAACACTTCTTCTTATGTATTTTATCTCGTTATTTCATCTGACTCCATAAAATGAAAAGGGTTTTAATGATGTCTGTGCATCATTAAAACAGGAACGAATGATTGATTATTCTTATCAGCTCTTTTCAATACTTTACCCGTCCAGACATAGGAAGCTATATCGCTCAGAGGTCCTGTTTTCCACAGATCTCACGGACACAATCTCGTCAGGCCCGGTCATCAGTCAGAGGTAAATTATGGTTACGTATCTGAGATTTGCCGTAAATTCACGCATACACAATCAGAGATATCAATAACCCTCATGGGGCACCCTCAGAACTCGAACTCAATCGTTTACTTCAGTAAAGGGTTTTGGCCACTATCAGATATGTTAGCAGATCAATATACTACACTCGTAATAGCTTTGGATTGGCCAAATCTTTGTTTAAAGTAACATTAAATCAAAGTCAGAGGTGTGGAGCGTGCCGAATTCAATCTGATCAGGCGTTCACCGTCATTGAACGGAATTAACCCGTCCCTACACCCAAGCACACTTAAAAGATGCGGATATTAGCCGTCGCTAAAACTGGCGCAGGCTTGCGGAAATATCACGAATCCACTAATCTAGTAGAGAAAGCAATCTTCAGAGGCATTTAGAATAGAATCAAACGTTACAATTTATTGACCAGGTAATCAAAACAATAATTCAAAGCTCCAATGTTACAAGAATAGAATCAACGGTTAACCATAACATAACAATAATTCAGGAATTGAAGAACTTGTAGAAATTACTACCTGGCAATGAAAACTACACACAAGTGACATGTGCGGGCAATCAGTTTACTGACTCCCAGATGTTTGTGTCCCTTTTCCTTATATACCCAGAATTCAATAGACCCACCCAGGTGGGTACCCAGGTGGTATCTTGTCATTATAATAAGTCTTTAGAATTGGCCACCAAAGGCTTCTGGAGATCCTGTGGCCAGGATTACTTATTTACATACAGGAGGTGTTTTGAGTAGGAAATCAGGGGGAAGGCACGTCCCCCTGCTGTACACTATTCTTCTCAGATTTTAGAACTTCTTTTAGCTTTTCATTATGGTTGGGAGGATGAGACCATTTTACCAGGCGCACTGAGACATTTCAAAAGATATCAAACATGTATGGTTACTTTTTGTACATATTACATTGCATGGATTTTAGGTGGTGAGGGAGGGGGAGAATGGCGACTGCAGCCGGTCCGTCGTGCGGACCGTCAGCACCAGTGTGAAACCCCCAGTGTGCTGCGTCCTGGATGTTGCTGCTATATGCAGGAGATAGCTCCCGTTGATTACTGACACCAAGCCCACAGTTCCTCTCTAGGGGGGCCCAGACATTTTGGCACCGGGCCCGGGCTTACAATCTCTCACTGCATTAGAAATCATAAGATGATGATATCAAAGCTTTCTTAACTTTCATACCTGGTGCACTATTACTCAACATGAGGGCTGCATCTAAGCTTTATTCTCCCCAACAGACTGTAATCTAATGATTCGTCTCCACACCAGCTTATGGGCCAGCAACAGCTGGTCATATCACCTTGCTCCATCTGCCAAATGATGCCATTCCTGCCCACAAGACCTCGGCCATTATTCTGTCCTCCTCTGTTTACGTATAACTGTATTTATGAGTGCTTGGCGCCGTCTCAGATCAACAGTTTTGTGGCTGCCTTCCCTCCAAAATTCATTTAGCTAAGATGTTTGTCAGCTTCTGTCCTTCTTGGATATTATGCTTAAGTTACTTCATCTTGCTGGAGCCAATTAAAGAGATTATTATTAGCATAGTCTGCTAGTTCTTTTAGCAAACATAAGAGTTCATATAAAGTATAATTTAGCCGTGATGCATGAATATGCATCATACTCCACTGGTTATTGCATGTTTCATAACTGATGTGCCAAGTTTGAATAAGAGCGAACTTGACTGAGATTTCAAAGCTTTTCAGTGAATTTGGAGAACATAGTTTCATCTGTTCTTTGGTGTGGCTTCAGAAGACTTGAAAAATAATGCATCAATTCATATAGACTGCTTTATGCTGTTGTGCAACCAAAACATATTGCTTAACCGTCTCTAATAATTTAACATTTTATGTTTGTGCTTATTATGAGCTTGTTACAGTTCGACATGTTTCCATGGTATCTTTATTAGTGCTATTATTTTCAGCATGTAAAAAGAGGATCAAAAGAGATTTTTGGATCTGGATATTCTTCAAAAGCATCTCCCTTTGAGATCCAAGGAAGATATAAAAACATAGCGGTTTGGAACCAAATCTGGGTGAGTAAATGATTGATTTTTGAGGGTTTTAGTCATATTTTTGGTAATTTCTCAAAAAATATATTTTAAATTGAGTAAATATTTTGATAAATTATTGTTTAATGTTTAAATGGAAGTGTGTTTTACTCAAATTTAAGTTGATACCGTTTTAGTTGATTACATTTTTAAATGAGAATGTATGTACACAATTAAGTACATAAAATCCAGTATTTTTGCAGTTATTTAAACATATATTAATATTAAACAAAAATTACATGTGAAAACTTTTTTGCTGTATTTACTGTCCATGTTTCAGTGCATTGTTGGGGAAGCAGTATATATATATATATATATTATTTTTTTTTCATATATGTCAACCATATGTTCTCTTAAAAATTTAACTCACTTTTGAGAATATTTTAAATTGCATGAAATTATATTCATATAAATGTTTTCAGATTAATTATTCATATTATATTGATCTAATTTCAGTCAATGAACATTTTAGATGAGAAAATACAAAATTAAGTTAAAAAAAAGCAAATTAATGCTTTTTGGATTAATAAAAAATGTTTTAACAAAAAACTAACTTTTTGTTGTAGATACTGTGTTTTGGTGTTATGCAGACAGTGTATTTTTTCACTTATGCTTTTGTCAACAGTGTTTTTATTAAAATGGTTTAATATCATTTTGTTTTAAATGTAGTCAATATTTAGTCTTATTCATTCATTTTAGTCTATAGTCTAATTTCAGTCAATGAACATAACGTTTATTACAAAATTAAGTATAAAAAAGCTAATACTCAAACACTTTTTTGCAGTAATTTAAACATTAATGTTTAACAAATATTAAAATGCTGTCTATCTGTGTTTCAGTATGTTTGTTCAGGAAAAAGCTGATTTCTTCTCTCATACTTTATGATTGACAGAAGCCCTTCGTCAACATCATTTTTTGTCAGTTATTTTGTTGACAAGATTCGCTCTTCATGAATCCTCCCTTCTGTGATTTGAACCTGCAGCGTTTAGGTTACAGTCCTGAAGTTTTAACCAATAAGCCACATGACCACGTGATGAGAATCAGCACACAATTATAACAGTATATGGTTTATCTGTTTATCTGTTATGGTTTTATTTATGGTTTATCTGTTTATCTTCAAGCCATCTCAGGTATTTTCATATGGACTCTCATGTTTATATTGCAATGATAATCGACATAGCCTTTGTCACTGTATAGAATGCTATAAAATAAGAATCGGTTCACAGGAAGGAAATTAATTCAAACTCTATCGTCAGAAATATGTTTGAATGGTAATTCTTCTCAATTTACCCCCCATCTAAAGGGTAAATTAATTTCGGACTCTAGCTGTGGACGGACGGCCACCTTACTGTGTTGTAGAAAGCAAAAGCAAATTCTAGCTAGTTTGCAATGAACTCAAATTGACCGCCGAGTGTTTCACCACCCAAAAGTGCCGCGCTCTAATTGGCCGTGACATGCGGTTAGCGCTCCAGGTTTCCTCCCTACCCACCATCAAACAGGCTTGAAAAATAACCCCTAATGCGAAACAAAGCAACAAAACCGGCACGGCTATGTATAAACATGACCCATATTGCTGTTGTTTTGTCCTAGCCGCTGTTGTTGTGAAGATTAGGTCTGTGAAAAGCACCGTGCGGCATTAGCCTGCTACGCGCTAACTGCTGTCGTACTGCCAAAAGCCTGGAGTCAATGCGTGTCTCTGGAGCTGCGTTTGGAGCCGAGCGCCTCCAGATGAACTTTTCCTCACCCTGCCTCCCACAACCGCTGCGACTGCCACTAGCTCGCTTACAGGCCTCCTCTGAAAGCGACAAAAAGCCTCTGCTGTGTGGTGACGGGCCTTGTTCTGTCTGTCTGCTTGTCCACCCCCATTTCCCATTCCCACTGTTTCTCTCACATGATGGGAAGTATACGTGTGTGTGTGTGTGTGTGTGTGTGTGTGTGTGTGTGTGTGTGTGTGTAAGAGAGAACGAGAGAGAGCAGGGTGTCTCTGTCAGCTCAGCAGAAATCCCTCCTTAATGAAGTCCTTCCTGTCACCTATAGTGTCTGTTTACTTTGTTCTTCCTTTATTTTGCATAATATATGTGCATATAGGCATGTTTGAGAGCGTGTTTGAGTGGGTCTCGGCTCCAGCCATATGTGACTGAGATAACAAGTTCCATAAATTAATGATGCTGTTGAGAACAGATTTTTGGAGCCATGCTAAGTTCATATCATATAGTCTGTGTGTTAAAGCGTTTGGTTTCCTGAATATTGCATTATAATAAGAAATAGTTTGTGAATTTTTAGGCTGGTGCTTGATCTGGTTTCTGTACCCCAAGAGGAAGTCCTGATGCTGACCCTGGTGGTTATGGATAGGAATGACACATAATGATTCATTATTTATTTATAAAGTGCATTTAAAAACAACCCAGGGTTGACCAAAGTGATGTACAGATCGGAGTCATCGAATAGAAATACAAATTACAATCTCTCAAACAACAAACAAATACAATAAATTAGAAAACCACTGTCACGGTACAGAAAACTCGGGATCCAATAGCGAGTGAAAAACAGAAATCTTTATTTGGAACACTCCAAAATACAGTGGATGTGAAGAAAACACCGGCCGTGCAGGTGTAGATCTATCGGCCGTGCAGGTGAAGATCTCGGCGGCCGTGCAGGTGCAGTAAACCGGGTAGGACAGAGTTTCCAGCCCGGCAGAGAATACAGTCCTGATCCGTCAGAGAATCTATAGAAACGTGACCAGGCGAGAACAGCCTCCGGACCTGGAAGACTGACACAGAGAATTAACAAACCACTAGAGAAACAACGATCTGACAATGCATCACAGAAACGCCAGCCAGTTAAAGGCAGTGCAGGCGAGCTACAGCTGTAACCATCCTGATTACCTCGTCAGGTGCTGAGCAGCTGACAAGCACAACGAGCGGACCCACCCCAAAGGCGAACACAGAATGAGCACACAGATCCATGAACCGTGACAGTACCCCTTCCCCTAAGAACGCCTCCTGGCGTTCCCAGATGAAGTTACCTGACGATTGTAATCCTCGATAAGAGAGTGATCCAGTATGTCTCTAGCAGGCACCCAACTCCTCTCCTCAGGACCGTAACCCTCCCAGTCCACCAAGTACTGGAATCCGCGTCCCCTCCGCCTAGAGTCCAGAATACGCTTGACCGAATAAACCGGTTCCCCATCTACGAGTCGCGGCGGTGGAGGAACCGGGGTTTGCGGATTAATGGGAGCAGAAAAAACAGGTTTTAATTTGGAAACATGAAAGACGGGATGAATCCTCTTGTACGCTGGAGGAAGTTTGAGGCGGACCGCCACCGGACTAATGATCTTGGTGACGGTAAACGGGCCAATGAATTTAGGAGCAAGCTTGTTACAAACGGTACGGAGAGGAATGTTCTTAGATGAAAGCCACACTTCTTGACCGACGACATAGACGGGAGGCCTTGACCGGTGGCGATCAGCCTTGGCCTTGGTGCGTGCCCCCACCTGGAGGAGGGTCTGTCTGGCCCTGCTCCAGGTGCGTCGACACCTCTGGACGAATGCGTGGGCCGAGGGGACCGCGACTTGATTCAGACTGGAAAAATAGGTGGCTGGTACCTAAGCTACCCTCAAACGGAGACAGGCCCGTACCAGATACTGGTAAAGAGTTATGTGCGTACTCAACCCATGAGAGCTGCTGACTCAAGAGGACGGATTCTGAGCGCCACACATCGCAACATACGTTCTAAGTCCTGGTTGGCTCTCTCTGTCTGACCATTACTCTGGGGATGATACCCAGAAGAAAGACTAACCGTCGCCCCTAGCAAACGGCAAAACTCACTCCAAAATTTAGAGATAAACTGAGGCCCCCTGTCAGAGACCACGTCTGTCGGGAGACCATGAATGCGAAAAACGTGGTCAATGACAGCAACCGCTGTCTCTCTGGCAGACGGTAATTTAGGCAGAGGGATGAAATGGGCAGCCTTCGAGAACCGGTCCACCACGGTCAAAACCACCGTGTTCCCACTTGAGGCTGGGAGACCTGTGACGAAATCTAGCGAAATGTGGGACCAGGGTCTCGACGGAACCGACAGCGGCTGAAGGAGTCCAGCAGAGGGTCGATTAGAAGTCTTAGAAACGGCACAAACAGAGCAAGCCAAAACAAAACATCGTATGTCGCGAGCCATAGACGGCCACCAGAACCGTTGTTTAATAAGAAACATGGTACGACTCACCCCAGGATGACAAGCCACCTTGGAACAATGACTCCATCGAATGACATCGGACCGTAAAGTCTCTGGCACAAACAAACGACCCGGTGGGCATCCGGACGGAGGCGTTACCCCTTGCGAGGCCGTGCGGACCTTCGACTCAATTTCCCAAGTGACCGCAGAAACAAAAATTTTCTGCGGCACAATGGGCTCGGAAAAAGACGGGCGATCAGAATGGTCGAAAATACGGGACAGTGCATCGGGCTTGATGTTCTTGGAACCTGGCCGATAAGAAATAGAAAAATCGAAACGACCGAAAAATAAAGCCCACCGGGCCTGCCTAGAGTTCAAACGTTTGGCGGACTTGATGTACTCAAGATTCTTATGATCAGTCCAGACGATAAAAGGAACCCCCGAACCTTCTAACCAATGACGCCATTCTTCCAAGGCAAGCTTGACTGCCAGCAGCTCTCTATTACCAATATCATAGTTGCGTTCAGTGGGAGACAAACGGTGAGAAAATACGCGCATCGGTGCACCTTGTCATCCGATGAAGAACGCTGGGATAGGGCGGCACCAACCCCCACCTCCGACGCCAACCTCCACCACAAACTGCCGGGAGGGATCAGGAGCCGATGAGTATGGGAGCTGAAACAAAGCAGCCTTTCAGTTTGGTAACGCAGCCTCCGCTGCGCTGGACCACCTGAACGGAGTCTTGATGGAGGTTAAGGCGGTCAAAGGGGCGGCTAGCTGGCTGAAACTGCGAATAAAACGCCGGTAAAAATTGGCAAAGCCCAGAAACCTCTGCAGGGCCTTGCGGGAATCTGGAGTTGGCCAATCAACCACAGCCTGAACCCTGTCCGGATCCATGCGCATTCCCTCGACTGACACAATGAAACCCAAAAAGGGGACAGACTGTGCATGGAAAACGCATTTCTCCGCCTTGACATAAAGCCCATTCTCTAACAGCCGCTGAAGCACTCGCCTGACGTGCTGAACATGTTCCTGGAGAGAATGAGAAAATATCAGTATGTCATCCAGGTAAACATAAATGAACTGATTTAGCATATCTCTCAACACGTCATTAACGAGTGCCTGGAAGACTGCGGGAGCGTTGGAAAGCCCAAAAGGAAGAACGCGATATTCAAAGTGCCCCTGGGGTATTAAAAGCAGTCTTCCATTCATCCCCCTCCCTTATGCGAACCAAATGATATGCGTTGCGAAGGTCTAATTTCGTGAAAAAGGACGCCCCCTGCAGACGCTCAAAAGCAGAAGACATCAACGGCAAAGGATATGTATTCTTCACCGTGATGTTATTCAGCCCTCGATAGTCGATGCAGGGACGAAGAGACCCATCCTTCTTTTCACGAAAAAAACCCCGCCTCCCGCCGAAGAAGAAGGGCGAATGACCTTGGCTGCTAGAGAATCAGAAATATATTTCTCCATGGCCTCCCTCTCCGGGGCGGAAAGCGAATAGAGTTTGCCCTTGGGCGGAGACGTACCTGGTAATAAATCTATAGCACAGTCATAGGGACGATGCGGAGGTAGAGAAGCAGCCCGAGACTTACTGAACACTCCCTTCAGGTCGCGGTACTCGCCGGGCACGTTAGACAGATCCACATGCTCATCCTGAAACACAGAAGAAGACACAGAAGGACAAGCAGACAACAAACAAGTGGCATGACAACCCTCACTCCAAGAGAGAATGGAACTCTGACTCCAATTAAATTGAGGGTTATGAAGCACAAGCCAGGGATGGCCAAGGACTACTGGAGTAACGGGTGTGTCAGTTAAAAGAAACTGAATAGTCTCAATGTGATTCCCCGAAGTGACGAGTCTAAGGGGCCCCGTAGAGTGAGTGATGGAGGAAAGAGACAGACCACTAAGAGCATGAACAGCAATGGGCTGTGAGAGGGCAATCACCGGAAGTCTAAGTCTGTCAGCGAGATCAGAGTCTAAAAAATTGCCCTCGGCACCAGAGTCAATTAAAGCCTGACAGTCATGGGTGACTGAGGACCACTGCAACTTGACCGTGAGAAGTGTCGCTGCAAGAGAGGATTTAGCCAGTGTGACACCACCCGTCAGTAACCTCTTACCTACTGACGGGCTCTGGCTTTTACGGGACACTGTGCTGCAATGTGCCCAGCAGCTCCGCAATACAGGCAAAGACCCTCGTTGCGCCGCCTCCGCTTCTCCTCCTGGGACAGACTGGATCTGCCCATCTGCATGGGCTCTGGTTCGGCGAAACCGACATCTGCGTCACGGTAGGAGATAGGTGGGTGGTCCAGCCTATTGACTGCCGAAGCTCGGCGTGCTCGCGGACCTCTCTGCTGTAATCTGGCATCCACCCGAATAGCCAGACTAACTAACCCATCCAGTGACGTGGGTAATTCCAGTGCGTAGATTTCGTCCTTGACGTAATCAGCGAGTCCATGAAAGAACATATCCCACTGCGCTTCTGAGTTCCACTGCACTCTGCCGCCAAAGTGCGGAATTCAATGGAGAAATCAGTGACGCTCCGATCTCCCTGCCGTAACTCCGCCAGAAGACGAGCCGCCTCTCTGCCCGAAGCCGCCCGATCAAACACCTTTCTGATCTCCTCCGAAAACAACTGAAACGAAGCGCAGCAGGGAAGTTTCTGCTCCCAAACGGTAGTTCCCCAGAGAGCTGCCCGTCCAGAGAGTAGTGTGATGACGAGCGCTATCTTGGATTCCTCGGTGGGAAACGGCGATGGTTGGAGAGAGATATAAAGTGAGCATTTGGCAAGAAAGGAGCGGCATTGCTGGGGCTCACCAGAATAAAAGGCAGGAGGTGGAAGGCGAGGTTCGATGACCCGACCCGCCTGATCTGGGATAGTGGGCGCAGGTGGATTCGATGCCGTGGGTCGCTGTTCCGGCTCGGACTGGAGACGCTGTAACTGGGTGGTCAGCTCCGAGACCTGAGTGACCAGGGCTTGGATAGCGCGATTAGAGACTGCCCTCTGTTCATCCTGGTGATCCATGCGTGAGTTACTGCGAGCTAAAAAGTCTCTTAATTCTGACGCACTCGCTGGATCCATCTTGGTCAGATCGTTCTGTCACGGTACAGAAAGCTCGGGATCCAATAGCGAGTGAAAAACAGAAATCTTTATTTGGAACACTCCAAAATACAGTGGATGTGAAGAAAACACCGGCCGTGCAGGTGTAGATCTATCGGCCGTGCAGGTGAAGATCTCGGCGGCCGTGCAGGTGCAGTAAACCGGGTAGGACAGAGTTTCCAGCCCGGGCAGAGAATACAGTCCTGATCCGTCAGAGAATCTATAGAAACGTGACCAGGCGAGAACAGCCTCCGGACCTGGAAGACTGACACAGAGAATTAACAAACCACTAGAGAAACAACGATCTGACAATGCATCACAGAAACGCCAGCCAGTTAAAGGCAGTGCAGACGAGCTACAGCTGTAACCATCCTGATTACCTCGTCAGGTGCTAGGCAACGCTGACAAGCACAACGAGCGGACCCACCCCAAAGACGAACACAGAATGAGCACACAGATCCATGAACCGTGACAACCACGCTAAGAAAATATGTTTTAAGTTTTGATCTGAAAGAGGAAAGTGATGATACCATTCGGATCGACACCAGATTTCATCTGTTTCCCAGCCGCAAATATTTTGATCACCTCTCAAAATAATAAAACAAAGGTATTTCTGAACAAAATGCAAGTTTTGGCCATTTGCAATCCATATTAAGCATCCACGGCAGTATTTCAATCATAAACAGAGCGACAAAACTTTGTAAAAACACTTAAAGTGGCATAATATATTTAAAACGGTAATATTAAAAGATCAAATTCAGTATTCACCAAATTAATGATGCATAGTTTACATAGGCAAGCAGATGAGGTCGGAATATGAACACAATCCGCTTATCGGTTCAGTGTTTTCCTTCTAATGGTTTTCTATGGGAAGCCATTTAACGTGAAACTTTACACATTGTGTTTATATTCTGGCTTCTTCTTGCCTGTACAAAACATACATAATCAATAAGGTGTTTACTGAGTTTTGCCTTTTGATATCTGCATTTTACTACATTATTACTTGATGCAATCTGTGTAAAAATAACTGGCGGTCAGTGGAGCAGGTTCGTTTTGCCCTCCAGGTGGGCGTTCCTATAAGGGTGTGACGTCACGTGAAAACTATCAATAGCTAAACTGCACACAGAAACCACTCAGAACACCTTAGCAACCGCATAACAGTGCTCTAAAAACACACTGAACACCTTAGCAACCACTTAGTAATGACATGAAAACACCATAGCAATAGCGGAACTGCACACAGAAACCACTTAGAACACCTTAGTAACCCCATAGCACTGCTCTAAAAACACCCAGAACACCTTAGCAACTCCACAGTGATTGTCCTAAAACACTCAAACAAGCTTATTAATTACATGAAAATGCATCAGTGACCATTGATCAGCACCCAGAAAACCCAGAAATGTTTAGAACACCTTAGTTTAGGGTGACCATATTTTGATTACAGAAAACCAGGACACTCGGCCCGGCAATGAAATGCCTTATTAATGTCAATACATTTAAAGTATGCCTCCTCTGTATGGATAGAAAATTGTTATATTACAAAATACTATCTATAACCAAAGACACAAATTCAGATAGGCTTCTCAGAGGTTACTCAACATGTTTTATTGTGTAAATAAATAGTGCCCTAGTGCCGGTCAATTTAATGGCCCAATGAAAAATAATGAAAACCTGGACATTTTCATCCCTTTATAAAAAACAGCCAGGACGGCCAGGACAGGACGTGAAAACAGGACATGTCCTGGGAAAACAGGACGTTTGGTCACCCTCAGTTACTGCATAGCAATGCCCTGATAAACATTTAGAACACCTTAGTAACCACATAGAACTAGCATGAAAACATTCTGAAGAATTTAATGATATGAAAACCAATTTTAACTCCTTAGCAACCCCATAGCAATGCCATGGAAACCATTTGAAACACCATAGCATCTGCATAGCGATACCCCAATAAACACTCAGAACAATATTTTCATAGCAACGGCTTGGAAACAATTTGGAACACCATAGCATCTGCATAGCATTACCGTAATAAACTGTCAGAAAAACATTTTCATAGCAACTCTATTAACACCATTTGGAACACCTTAGCAACTTAATAGCAACCACATAACAACGCTCATAGCCACTCACAACACTTGAGTATTCTGGTTGGCAACTTTTTGCGTGGCAAACATCACTGACATTTCCTTCAGAGATTGTAAAACTGTACTTGTGGAGGCTACAGCTGCTAACGACATAGGCAACAAGTGACTAATTATCTCAGACAACACAAACATCATGCCTCCCCATCTGCTTCATTAGGTTGACTTATTATTGAAGAGTTCACATTCTTAAGATCCTCTCTTGGGCTTTATAGAGCCGCAATCGATAGGAAACCAGTCAGATAACCTCACATACACCCATGAACGGCTGAAACATGAACTGTGCTAACACGTTGATGCTTCTGATATCTCTGATCCATCGAGTAAAGGAAATCTCACAATTCTGACAACCTCAAAAAAAGCTTGCAAATGTGAGCTTATATCTTGCAATTCTGACTCATTTTCTAAGAATTGCGAGATATACATTTGTAATTGAGAGTTTTGAAGTCAAAATTGCTAGATGTAAAATTGCAATTCAGAAATTGTTCTTGTCCAGACCTTTTTAATGCTCACATGGGTTGCCTGATTGAGGACATGCAACAGGAACTGGCAACCCAGGGTGTCAAAGCACTATTGGATAAACTGGCAGTGGGCGGAGTCAAACAGACCAAACCAAAAACAGGCATTCTGACTCAAATCACGCATTTTAAAGCCACATAACTGGCTGTAGCATTGTTTTCACAGAAACAAAGCTTAGCATGTTTCCAAAATATCTGCAAATATATTATGGTCATTTTCATGCTTTATAAGATCATAAAATGACATAGAGCAAAGTTTGCTTATTTGAGGAGAGTAATATATATGCACTCTAAAAAAAATTCTGGGTTAAATACAACCAGTACTGGGTAAATATTGGACAGAACACATGCTGGGTTGTTTTCAACTAACATTTGGGTTAAATATTTAACCCAATCTTCTGGGCAGTAACCCAACCGCTCGGTCTAAACAACCCAATCACTGCGTTCATCCATATTTTACACAGCATTGTTTAGAGTTTGGCCTTAGTGTTAATTGTTTGTTCACTAGTGATAGGCTTTGGCATGCAGCACTACTTCTTCATTATTCCCAAAAGAACCAAAAGTTTCCAAGTTAATTTAATCTTTAAAGTTAAAGTAAAAGTGTGGTTCTGTCCTGAAAAAGCTAATTGAAACTGTCTTTCTTAAACTGGATGAATGAATATGAAAGCTGTGTGTCATCTCAGAGTGATTAATCATAATTAGGAAGCTATTTAGTGGTCATACTTCATAGCAAGACATGCCTCTGCCTTTGATAAAGTGATAATTAACCCATAATCATCTTCTCTCTCAAGGTGCATCACCTTTATGATGACGAATATGAGGAAGTGTACAACTGTGGATTGCATCCAAAAAAAAAAACACAAAAAACAAACAGCAGAAGGTAAGAGAAGCACCAGTACCATGTGAGCAGAGTCCAAAATTATATTTTTGCCCCAAAATATATTTTTGTCACCATTGCATTGTATTGTGCCTTCCACATTAGTGCCTAACTGAGCAGGTCACCCTATATGAGATACATATATCAAATGCAAATGCAATAAATACAAGGGAAACATTTTGTGTGTGTGTGTGTGTGTGTGTGTGTGTGTGTGTGTGTGTGTGTGTAATTCTTATAAAAAGTAGTGCTGTCAAAAAATTAATCGCATCCAAAAAACAGTTTTGTTCACATAATATATGTGTGTGTACTGTGTATATTTATTATGTATATATAAATACACACATGCACGTATATATAAGAAAACATTTATTTGTATATATTAAATATATTTATATATATAAATTATATGAATATAAATATATACATGTAAATATTTTCAAAATATATACTGTATGTGTTTGTATTTATATATACATAATAAATATTCACAGCACACACACATATATTATGTAAACAAAAACTTTTATTTTGGATTAATCACGATAAATGGTTGCCCAGAACTAATACATAATAGAGCTTATATTAGCTTTAAATTGCATACAATTTTAATATATATATATGTGACCCTGGACCACAAAACCAGTCTTAAGTCGCTGGGGTACATTTTGTAGAAATAGCTAAAAATACACTACATGGGTCAAAATTATATATTTTTATTTTAGACCAAAAATCATTAGGATATTAAGTAAAGATCATGTTCCATTAAGATATTTAGTACATTTCTTACCGTTAATATATAAAAACTTCATTTTTGATAAGTAATATACATCGCTAATAACTTCATTTGGACAACTTTAAAGGCGATTTTCTCAATATTTAGATTGTTTTGCACCCTCAGATTCCAGATTTTCAAATGGAAAGCTTATTTATTCAGCTTTCATATGATGTATAAGACTGGTTTTGTGGTCCAGGGTCACATATAGTGTTCCTGTGGCTCAGTGGTTAGAGCATTGCGTTAGCACCGCAAAGGTTGTGGGTTCGATTCCCAGGGAACACATGTACTGACAAAAATTATAGCCTGAATGCACTGTAAGTCGCTTTGGATAAAAGCGTCTGATAAATGTAAATATACATAATATACACTTAATGAATAAAATGTGTGTGTGTGTGTGTGTATATATGCCTAGTTCTTTCATAAAACTCTAGATGGTGCAGGCTGATGGGTTTTAAACGTAACTGATGATATTCATAGCATTAAATGCACAAGTTGATTGGTTCATGTTGCATACACAGCCAATGAGCTTGCTTCTTTACATTTAAATGGCTGGTCAGCATCCGCTTGAGCATTTTGCAGCGTGCTTTCAGAGTTCCCTCCACTGGCCCTTGTCAATCATGGCCTCCTAATAATCCCCATCCACTTGATTGGTTCTATGACTCTCTCTCCTCTCCACCTGTAGCTGGTGTGTGGTGAGAGCATACACTTGATTGGTTCTATGACTCTCTCTCTCCACCTGTAGCTGGTGTGTGGTGAGCGCATACACTTGATTGTCTCTATGTCTCTCTCTCTCCACCTGTAGCTGGTGTGTGGTGAGCATACACTTGATTGTCTCTATGTCTCTCTCTCCTCTCCACCTGTAGCTGGTGTGTGGTGAGCACATACACTAGATTGTCTCTATGACTCTCTCTCCTCTCCACCTGTAGCTGGTGTGTGGTGGCGCATACACTTGATTGGCTCTATGACTCTCTCTCCTCTCCACCTGTAGCTGGTGTGTGGTGGCGCATACACTGATTGGCTCTCTGACTCTCTCTCCTCTCCACCTGTAGCTGGTGTGTGGTGAGCGCATACACTTGATTGGCTCTATGACTCTCTCTCCTCTCCACCTGTAGCTGGTGTGTGGTGAGAGCATACATGATTGGCTCTATGACTCTCTCTCATCTCCACCTGTAGCTGGTGTGTGGTGGCGCATACACTTGATTGTCTCTATGACTCTCTCTCCTCTCCACCTGTAGCTGGTGTGTGGTGAGAGCATACATGATTGTCTCTATGACTCTCTCTCCTCTCCACCTGTAGCTGGTGTGTGGTGAGCGCATACACTTGATTGTCTCTATGACTCTCTCTCCTCTCCACCTGTAGCTGGTGTGTGGTGAGCGCATACACTTGATTGGCTCTATGACTCTCTCTCCTCTCCACCTGTAGCTGGTGTGTGGTGAGCGCACTGGCGCCGTTGTCCTGTGGCAGCCGTCGCATCATCCAAGTTGATGCTGCACACTGGTGGTGGTTGAGGAGACCCCCCCCCCCACATGATTGTAAAGCGCTTTGGTTATATATAGCAATACACATTAAAGCGCTATATAAATGCATCATTCATTCATTCATTCCTCTGAAACCCTCCACCTTCCCAAGCTCCACCTGTATAGATCTGCTACGGGTATTTTATCTGCTATTTGTGCAGCAGCAGTATGTCTTAAATACTCACAGCACCGTATCGCCGTATGCTTTGGCAGTAAGTTCCTCTACTTACTTGCAGCAGCAATAATCTACAACTACAGTAACAACCAACAGCAACAGCATCCCAGCAGATCTATTCCACCAAATACATTAACATTGTCATATCCATTACCATGCTAAAATCTTCAGAGAGTTATCATGATAGAAATATATACATGCATATAAAACAGGATTAACATTAATCTGATTATTTTTTTGAACCTGTTCATAAATTGTCCAAATGAACTCACTGAGTACAAAGAAAAATGCATTTACTCATATTGGGCTCTTAGGTGTTAATTTTGAACCTTTTGCCTGAACGTCTTCAGCGGCACTGAATATTAAATTCCCAGGTGTGTCAGCTGAATCCACGAGGGGAACGGAGCTCACAGACGAGCACACATGACTACGGCGTATTTACAGTTTGGGAGGATTCTTCCCGAGTGCAGTGTCACGTTCAATAGAGCCGGGAGCTAATTTTCACAGTCTATGAGGAGGACGACCACATTAATCACTACTTTGAATTTTGAATCCTGGCACTTTCACGCAAGGCGGCTTTCCATGCCTTTGAGGGAGATAAGGCAATCTTTCACCATCTCTAATAGAAGGAAAAAAGAGAGAGGATGAAGCAGATCGAAAAAAGAGGGCGAGGAGTTTGTCCACCCTTGATTTGATCCAATCAGCCTAGTGGACCATTGATTTATAAAATAACTAACTATGTATATTACTCATAAAAGCAACCTTAAGTGTTTCGACAGACTTGGCGAAAAACGACTCTATGCAAATGTGCACGACAATAAGATAAAACAAAATTACATAAGAGAAAATCTCTGAACTCGGAGAGATAAGCCACTTTATAACTTACCCACTGACGGCTTAGCTGGAAAGAGAGACTCATTTGCTGTGATGTTTATTCACATTTCAACAACAAAAGTGTATCTTTTATAACTGAAACATACAGTGAAAATACTCATTAATATGCATCAAAGAGAAAACTTAATAAAGCCACAGAATTCAACTTATTTTCATAGACAGGTAAGAACAAGCCTTCAACTGTTTAGATAGGATTGAAGCAACATGCATAGGTTTTTTTAATAATCTGGTTTTAAAACAGATTATATCGTTTTTGTTTTGTCCCTCTTTAATTGCTGCTTTTTTGCCTCACGTATGATGAATCTTATAACACACTGATGAAACATGGTTTGAAGAAGTCAAATATTAAAGAATCCCCCGTTAATGAGTGTCTTATTATGATTCATATCTGACTGAATAAGTAAAGTCCTCTTGCTGTGGTTCCAGAGCTGAAGACAACATAATTAGATCAGCGGGCGGTAACCTGTCATGACCGTCGGCACACTTCATGCTTGGCCTCTAATGTGAGACGCTAGAGGTGTGGGATTTTTACAGAGGGCTAAACTTTGAATGTCACGTTGATCACACTTGCTGATTCGGCTGTCAGGATTGTAATTAATGTCGTTTCCGATGTTCTCAAACTGTCATCGCTGGTAAGAGTACAGATGTCCTGCATCGGATCTGTGACTTGCGGTGTATTTTTACCACAGTGCCATTTATGTTTTAAAGGGCAGTTGACAGTCATATTAGCATTTTATTTTACGCACATTGATACTTGGTTCCCAATTATGAGTTATGAGAAGTGATAAATTGAGGCCTTGTAGAAATGGGGATTAAAATAATTAATATTTCTTATGTAGAGCTAATTATTAAAGGGAAATTATACATCAAATAGATTAAACTAAAAAGTATAAAAAATAATAAAATAAAACAATATCGACTCCTATACAGTTAGATCCTTTAAAAAATGGCTCTTTTAAACTGTATTTTACAGTAAATGCACACATTGAAGAATATATTAATATTATATAAAAACATAGTGATGAAACAATAATTACTTTAAATCAGTTACATATTTTTTTGTAAATACACAAATTATATATTTTAATAGTAAATTAATATATTCAACAGTGTATTAATGTCTTTGAAATATTGTTTATGGTCAGCAAATTATAAAAGAAACATTAGACATCTAATAGATTAAACTAAAAAGTATGAAAAATAATGATTTAGTTGCATAATTTAAAATATGACTATTTTAAGTGCATTTAGTTTCGAATACAAAGATTGAAGAGTATATTAATATTACTCATGTACAACAAATTATGAAAAGAAATTACTCATAAATCAAATAAACAATAACAAATATAATGATGAAATCTAGTCTAATCAGTTACATATTTTTATTTTAAATACACAAATTATATATTTTAATAGGAAATTCACAAATTAAACAGTGCATTAATTATGTCTTTGAAATATTGCTTATAGGTACAGTAAATTATAAAACAAGGATTTTTCATTATCAAACAATAAATTATTTAAAAAAGTAATGTAACAAAATTGAACAATAATGACTTTTAATCAATTAAATATGTTAAAGCATGACTGTATTTTCTAGTATATATAAGCAGGTCTGCTGACTTGAGCTGGTTTACTCTGGTCTCCCAGCCTGACCAGTTGAGAATTGTTACTGGGAAAAACCCTCTAAATCCAGCTAACAAACATGCTTGACCAGGCCAGGAGATGGGACCAGCTTAGACCAGAAAACCAGCCTAGGTTTATGTGATTAATATGAACTATATAAAGGCTTCTTTTAAATATGGTTATCCTAAGCTTTCAACAAACAAGTCGAACTTTCCATGAATTCAGCACTGAAATGAACAAAAATAAAAGACTTACAGTATATCAGCTTATTTACTTCTTTGTTAAAGCCATTTGGCAAAAATGCGACTGAGCATGTTATTTTTGCACTAACTTTGCATGTCTAGCACTAGCTTGTTTTGTGTGTTATAGCGAATTCTGGTGATTTTTGTACCTTCGTCATGGTTAGCAGAGCTGCAGGCTTCCCCAATGTGATTAGCTTAAAATTGGCTCTGAATCCCGCCATGGAGAAAGCGATTTGATGGTGCGCTTGAAGTTGGCGGCAATTTTAGGAAGCCTTTGAGTGGCTGTTTGAACTGCATTTGACCCGTGCGTTCCATCTTTTCAGTGTTTGGTCTGGTGTTCGGATGGTGTTTGATTAAAACATCTCATTAGCCTTTGATGAGAACAGGCTTCTCCTTTGTAGAGCACACTCCATCTGGAGCTCCGGCCACCATACGGCTGCCATCTTCATTGTGACATGCTCACATGCACTCCAGCCACTGTTAAAGGGAAAGTGAAAGGGAAAATATATAATTGTATAATACATATATAATTAGATTGTCTAAATATTTTGTCTTTTTTAACGAATACATTATATATATATATATATACACACATTTATATTACTCTATTTTTTTTTATTTGTATATTTTTTGGATAATGAGATAAGTCCATATATATAATACATTACATTTTAAGTATAATGAAGTCATATGACATGTAATATAATTGAATACAGTATAATGTAATATAATATACAACTAATTTCAATAAAGAATATAATATATGGCTGGAAATTATCAAGCTTAAAAAAATACACAAAAGTAGTCCATATATCTTATACATTAAATTTGAATTCTTATGGTTATATGACTTATAATATAATATACCAAAATATATGAGATATTCCTTTTCAAGTTTCCAAACACCAGGAAAAGTCTTTGAAAAGCACCTGTCTGCAAGTTTGTTCCAGGAAGAAAAAGAGCTAAGCGATGATGTAATGGCAACAAGAGAACAAGAAGTCCTGCCAAGAACAGTTGACGTAAGACAATGCATGCCATGATATGTTAATAGAGAGCAGCATTTTGTTAATACAATATTTTTTTGTAAACTACATTCATCGTATCCGGTTTCTAGGCATGAGCATGATTCATCACAATACTAATTACATTTGTTGCATTTTCTCCATAAATAGGTGAATCTATTAGACTACACACGCGTGCTGCTGCAGGTTTATATATAGATCCGCGTAGTGACCCGCACCATCTGCTGCCACACAGTGCCACAAAATGGCAGGCCGCGGGGTAGCCAGGCTGGTAATTCAAGGCTGCCATGTGCCAAGTGCGCCGCCCGAGCGTCCATCAAGCTGCCCAGCAGTGCTTCTCATGCTGCAGTATGTTGGAGTTTATGAAACACGTGGAGGCAGACACACGGCCGTTCCACATCACAGCGCATCAGGATGAGATGGGACGTTTGGCTGCTTGTTGCTTGAGGGATGCGGACAAAGAAAATCTTCATTTTAGTGGGTGTATGTTGCTAAAACTGTCTAGAATAGGCCCGTGTAAAATTTTATGCAAAAAATAACATTTGTTGCATCGTGACAGAAAGGCATAGTTGATAGGATTCGTTAGGGTCTTAATGAAAAGTCTATAACATACTTTGGTTAAAATTTCTCAGTGGTAGTGTAAAAAACACCTTCATTATCCTGTCAAAATCAGCTCTGTTTTCTTCAAGCCGTTTTTTAGTCCATGTTGCTTTAAATGCTAATGAGCTGCTCTGCTGACCCCGCCCCTCTTATCCATGGAGTGACGAGCAGACTGTACACGAAACTGGCTAACTAGCACATTATTAGGAAAGGTGATTTGCAAAGATTCATAAAAAACAACCATATACTCACTTCTTCTGTAGATGAAGCTGGATCATACACACATTTAGGCAGATCGGGGATTCACTTCAAAATGAAAGTAACGTTAATCCTCTGCGTCTTCAGCGGCTCAGATGTCTGAAGTTAATGATCGACTGCTATATTCATTAATATATCCAACAACAGAACACCTCAATCTTGTCTTCCCCTGCACCGGAGTCTACACAATGGCGGACAGCTCTCAGTTCACTCGGGGCGGGTCTAAGGTAAGACGGTTCTGTCAATCAACTATCATGGGAGGGGCCTGTACAGAACTACATCATTCTGACAGAAATCCCAGAACAGCCTGAATTGAGAAAGATGATTTTAAAACAAGGATTTAAAAAAACATTGGGTGGATTTGATCATTATAGGATGGATGTGTACACACACTTCCAACACACATTTATGTTCAAACAACTTGTAAAATTAATTTAGCATCCACGATGGCCCGTTTAAAGATATTCACTAAATGCAAACAAGTAATAAAACATAAACATATATTTTTTTTTATTGTATATTTAATATTTTTAAATTTGGCGTTTATCGCGTTTTGGAAAAGAGCTCTTCATATATATATATATATATATATAAGTTGTCTGTTGACAAATATGATACAGGGCAACAACCAAGATAGTGGTGCAAAAATGCCCCAGAGTTTTTGTCTCATATTTATGTCAGAGGATATAATTATATACACATACAGTGCCTTGCGAAAGTATTCATACCCCATAATTGTTTTCACGTTTTGTTATGTTGCTGCCTTATGTTAAAAAAAAAAATCCACATCAATCTACACTGCATACACCATAATGGTAAAGCAAAAAAAAAAAACAGGTTTTTAACATCTTTGCAAATTTATTAAAATTTTAATCTGAAATAATTTCATTGCATAAGTATTCAAACCCTTATCTGGGACAGTTGGAATTTAGAGTGAAGGTAACCTGTGGCAAATTCAATTGAATGGGTATCATTTGGAAAGGCACACATGTTTTAATAAAAGGTCTAATAGTTGATAATGCATATCAGAGCAAAAACCAAGCCCTGAGGTCAAAATAACTGCCTGTATAGCTCAGAAACAGGTTTGTGTCAAGCCACGCATCTGGGGAAGAGTTCAGAAAAAATTCTGCTTCATTGAAGGTTCACAGAAGAATGTAGTCTCCGTTACCCTTAATGGAAGAAGTTTGAAACAACTAGTACTCTTCCTAGAGCTGGCCTCCTGAACAAACTGAGAAACTGATGGAGAAGGGCCTTGTTTAGTGTGGTGACCAAGAACCTGATGGTCACTCTAGTTGAGCTCCATGATCACATATGCAGATCGGAAAAACTTTCAGAAGGACAAACGTCACTGCAACACTCCACTGACTGGGTTTTATGGCGTTTTGGCCAAACTTAATGTGAGAAACAAGATTCTCTGGTCTGATGAACCTCAATTCTAAGCATCATGTTTGAAGGAAACCAGCTCTGCTCATCACCTGCAGAGTACCATCCCAAAAGTAAAGATTGCTGGTAGCAGCCTCATGATGTGGGTCTATTTTTCAGCGGCAGGGACCGAGGGACTCATCAGAGTAGAAGAAAAGCTCAATGCACCAAAATATTGAGATAGCCTTAATGAAAACCCAATCCAGGCATTCAGAACCTCAGACAGGCAGAAGTTTCACCTTTCAACATATCAATGAACCTAAACACACAGCAAGAGTGGCTTATACACAAGTCTGTGAATGTCTTTGAGTGGCCCAGCCACAGCCTGGGATTAAACCCAATCAAATATTTCTATTGAAACCTGAAAATGTGCGTCTGCTCCCATCCAACATGAGACCTTGAGAGGAGAAGAATGGCAGATAATTGCCAAATGCTGATGAGAAAAGCTTGTCACATCAAACAAAAAAGACTTGAGTCTGTAAAGGTGTTTAGCTAAATGTATGTATACTTATGCAATGTACTTATTTCAGTTTTTTATTTTTAATAAATGTATGAACTGTGACTGTTGTGAATTCTGTTTTTGCTTTGTCAATATGGTGAATGGAGTGTAGATTGATGTGAGAAAAAAAGTAATTTAAAGTGGTTTAACATAAGGCAGCAACACAACAAAACATGAAACAAATATGGGGTATGAATACTTTCGCAAGGCACTGTATATATCTGGACATTTGTTCTGCCAGGGAAACTACTGTAGCATTATGAGGAAAAAGAGACTCCATGTTGTGACGATGTTGACGTGAGACGTTTCAGTCGATGTGTGATCACTTCTTCTTCTGTGTTCTCCTCAGCTCCTTCTCACAGAAGCACACAGTGTTTCTTCCACAAAATACCACTTATCGTATGTTATTTTGATCCGTGCCTTAATGATGTCCCGTTGACATTTTCTTAGGAAACAAAGAGCTGCACTCGAAGAGAAATGAAATATTCTTGATTTGAATGAGAGGTTTTGCTTATGAGCTGTGAGACGTATGGTTTACGCTGATTACAAGTTCTATCACATTATCTCTCGCTCTCTCTCTTTCTCTGAGAATGTCATATATGCATTATGTTCAGCAATAGAAATGGAACAAATTGGTTTTCTTTTTTTCTTTGTTGAACTAAAGTCAGGCAGAACCAGAAATCATAATAAACCAGCATATGTGCAGATTTGGTCACATGTGGTTTTATTACATTTTTCAGTGTTTTTGTTTTTGCTGTGAACTCAGAAGTAATGCAAGTGATGTTTAACTTCAAGGATTGCTCATTAAAGCATTAATAGTGTAGAAATAAATGTATTTATATATCAAACAACCATTAAACTACTTCAAAATGCAGTCAACGCTAAAGCAGCTTTGATGTTGACATGTAGTTATAAGCTGTAATCATGCGATTGTTCCTGTGCACGTCTCAGTTTTTGGGGAGCAGCGTTTATGTGGGTGTTTCTCCACGTCTGGTGAAAGGCGAACAGCTGTAAAGCTCAGATGCCGGGCTGCTCTCGTCTCCTCCTGAGGATTAGTAACTGAAGTGCTAAAGAAGCCTCTGCTAGTACGTTACCGCTAGTGCTGAGGAAATGAAATCATTTTGTGTGCCTCTGTTAATCTGAACACTATCTGGATATTCTAGGTGCTAAATGCATAAAGGAATGTATTCGAAAGTATGAAATCAAGCCGTATGATTTAGTCACCCATCCTTAAAATGTTTTAGTCTCTTTTCTATGCCGCAGAGGCACAATAGATGTTCTTGGCCTTAAAATAGGCATGTATAGAGGAAGGAGTCGTAAACACTGCAGAAAGTATTGTTCCTTGTTAGAGCTTTGGCCTGGATATTATTATTATGTAATAATGTTGTTTGCAAAGATTTTTTTTTGTCACAATACACAGTTTTAAATGAAAGTACGCAACCATTTAAAAGTTTGAGGTTGGTTTAAGATTTATGAAGGAAATCTCTTATGTCCACCAAGGCTGCATTTATTTGATCAAAATATTGTTAAAATAATTGTTTTCTAATAATTTATTCCTGTGATGCAAAACTGAATTTTCAGCATCATTATCCCAGTCTTCAGTGTCCCATGATCCTTCTAATATGTTGATTTGCTGCTCAAGAAACATTTTTTTATTGTTGTTGAAAACAGCATTTATCCGAAAATAATTTTCTTGAATTAAGTCTTTACTGTTACTTTTGATGAATTGAATGCATCCTTGCTAAATAAAATGATATATTTTAAAGGCTCTTAACTGATACTGTCTCTGGAAAAACACTTTCTGCATATATGATCCATACTTTATAACAATTTCCATCCTGACTCATGTATATTAATTATCTTATGTGACATTTACTTAGTTGTTGTACTTCATTTAACTAAATAACTATTTGACCAGTGCCACTCATTGCACATTGCAGACGTTAGCATCTGGTTTAAAGATTCACATGCTCATCATTTGTTTTCCCCACACTTTTATAATATCTTTGGAAAGGTTTATTGTCTGCCAGGCAAAGATCATTGAAGTCCGATTGCTAAAAATGAAAAGCAAACCACAGATGTTTAAATACTCCGAGTTAGATGTTTATTCAAATCATTATGGAATAGTTTACGCACAAATTAATATGTACTCATCCTCAGGCTATCCAAGATGTAGATAAGTTTGTTTGTTGTTGAGAAATTGAGCATCATATAACTTGCTCACCAATGGATCCTCTGCAGTGAATGGGTGCCGTCAGAATGAGAGTGCAAACAGCTGTTTTTAACTATTAAAGTTAAAAACATCTTAATGATGAGTTTGTTTATTGCAAACACAGCTTTTCACAAGGTGTTGCCTGGAGTCGTCTGGATTACTGTTCTGTTTTCATCAGCTGTTTGGACTCTCATTTTGACGGCACCCATTCCATCTATTAGGGAGCAAGTGATGTAATGCTACATTTCTCCAAATCTGTTTCAATAAAGAAATGTATCTACATCATTGATGGTGTGAGGATGAGTACATTTTCAGCAAATTTTCATTTTTGGGTGAACCGTTCAATAACTGTGCAGTAATAGCATTAGAACAACACATAAGCTCTAGATTGGCCTGGAGTTATAAACAGAGGCTCATAGACTCATCCAAATGCCTCGGCCCTCTTGCACGTGGGCATCTTGTTCACAGGAGGGGATGAACAGCACTAGCTGTGACCCAGCACAACATCTTCCCTGTGTTCTCAGCCTGAGCAGGAAAGACATTGGCAGGCAAAACGCAGACCCTCGCTTTGGCTCCGAACCCCCCAGTGTCTCTCCTTCCCTCTTCCTCTCATCTTCTGTCAGCTTCTCCCGCCCAGCTGCAGAGCCAGAGATGGAGCTAGGCCACTGCTTTAGTTTAAACTTTTATTAATGACAATTGACACATTTTTAAAAGTTAAAATGTTTATTATAAAACAAATCTTTCTAGTTCTGTTTAGAAGAGCTGTATAATTCTACTTATATGACCCTATGGAATACTTGACTTTGATCAGTCAATCGCAGCATTCTTTGGTCAGATATTTTTATATAATGACTGTTGTTATGGCAACATATTTTTAAGTTAATTTCTCTCATGTGACTCACGCACTTTCTTTTTGCATATTGAAATAATTTGGTAACACTTTACAACAAGGGTGGGGGGAATTGATTCACATATGAATTGTGATCAGTCAAAATCGATTTAATAGTTAATATAATGATAATTATAACTTGATGTTGTCGGAACAAAACAGCTAGAAACATAGGAGGAATAAAACTAATAAATTGTGACCTATTTTCAGCAACGGCAACTGTTTGGAAAAATATAATATTAATTATTGATCTTTTACTGACTGTGTAGTAGGTACTGTCGCTCCGTAGTATACATAGAGTATGTGTGATCACGAATCTCAAAAGTAAAATTAAAAAGCGAGCGTGCTTTCAAAAGCATTTTTAATACCTTGTATATTAATAACGGCTCCCTCATGCCCACTTTATATAGGCCTTCAGTATAAATACCCAGTGGTATAATTGCGAGAGAAAGTTTTGAAATATATTGTTTTCCTCCCATCTCATATTTATTCCCTTTAGGGGTTCCCTTGTACACGTCCTTTTCCGAACACATATTCGGGCACATCCTAATGGGAAGTTTACAATATTTTTGATTTATTAGGAAGTTAATATTTAATAGAAACACTGATTTCTTGATCATTTATTTCTTGCTATAGACTGGTGTGTTTTTGAATCAAAATGCTGGTACGTTTAATGTCCAGGTGCACAAAAAAAGTTGGATGAAAATTGTGAATTGTGATTAAAAACCGCAAATCAATTTGTGACCTCAAGAATTGATATAAATTGAACCGTGAGGACACCAAGTAAAGATTCCCATCTCTACTTTACATTAAAGGGGTCATCGGAAGCCCATTTTCCACAAGTTGATATGTTTATTAGGGACTTAATGAAAAGTCTATAACAAGCTGTGAGTACCTGTTGAAAAGCTCTATTCTACTCTCTTCGTGTTTTGATGAGCAGTACTGTTTACTTTAGCCGCAAAACTGGCTAACTAGCACATTATTAGGAAAAGCGATTTACAAAGATTCATACAAATCACTTACTCACTTCTTCTGTAGATAAAGCTGGATCACGAATGATTCGGTTTTAAAATAGGGATAAAAAAAAAAAAAAACACTGGGTGGATTTTTATCATTATATGATGGATGTGTACACACACTTCCAACACACGTGTATGTTCAAACAACTTGTAAAGTAAAATTTTCATCCGTTGACCCCTTCAAGGTTCCATTTATTAACATAAGTTAATTACATTAGGTAACACGAACAATACTTCTACATCATTTAATAATATTAATGTAAATTAAAAAAAAAAATTAAACATTTTCAAAACAAAAGTTCTATAAAAATAGGTAACGCACTGTAAGATAACACAAATAAACAAGAAATGATTGTATTGTTATTAACTAATATTTACAAAGGTTCTGAACAAATGAATATTGTATGCAATGCATGCTAATCCATTAACATTAACCAATAACTCAAATCAATATTTATGTTTATTTGGTTTATATTGAGTCAGCTGGCTGTTATTTAAAAAAATAAGCAATCAAAAAGATGAGTCCAAACTATGCAAAATATTCTACAAATATTCTGGGATAAAATTAACAGGCTCATTATTACATATCCCATCACTTAGGAATGTCATGAAACCATGATTTCGATAGTGACTTGATTCAAAAATATATATTTTTACCAATTTTCTGTATAAGCCATACGGTATATGTACAATCACACATATTGGTTGACGGATTGCTTACATTTGAGAAAATCAGCTATATACATGAAGTAAATATACTACAAATTAGCATAATGAGTAAAAATATATTTTCCATGGCTAAAATGTTTGTGCATTTCAGCAGAAATCTGAAATCGGTTATGCAAAATGTGTTGATGCAGTTTTAGTGATACTAGCAGAAAAGGAGTGTTCTGTAGTGAGAAATTGAGTTTTTTATGGATTCAGTTGAATCAATGTCAGCAAAGCAAATAGTGACTCCAGTTTGGAGGTCTAAATGAATCAGATATTGCCATGAGCAATGCACTGAGAAGAGATGAAGCTGCAAGGTGATACGCAGACATCATTTTATCTGCACCTGAAGCACTTAATCAGAAAATCCATCAGACGATGTGACGGGGTGCACCTCTTGTTCATAAATAATAACACCCTGATCTGAAATGCAATGTCCTGCTTTTTATCTGCTAAAATGAGGGAGGAAGGATATTTGATAAACATCCAATGCGCAGCATCACATTGAGATGGTAAAGATTCTGATAAAGTTGTACTATTTATGTTATTATTTACAGTACTACCTCTCAGTAATCCAGTATTGATGAGCATTAAATCTATAAATAAATAGAATAGCACTGTATTTTAGGAGTATTCGGAAAGAGTTGTGCGGTAAAAAAAAATGACACAGGAACGGATCTAGATATTAAAAATATAGCTGAATAGAGTATCTGGTTCTAACGTTTGCTAGTATTCAGTCAGATTAGATTGCACGGTGTATTTTAGTTGTGGGTTTAATTGAATTATTTGACATTATTTGCAGTGCTATGTTTTAAGGAAAACATATGCTGTCATAAAGGTAAAAAGAAATACCCCTCGGAAAGGAAATAATTATTTCTGGCACCTTATTAAACTTAATTCAAGGCTTTTATTATGCAGAAAATATTATTTGAAGCATACAATTTTATATAGATTACACAATTTACGTTTATATGTTTTATATCCAAACAAGTATGAAATGTTTTGGTAAAAAAAAATAATTAATATATGCATAAGAATGTGGTCAGAAATGAGACATAGGAGGTATGCTGGATGTAAAGGGATGTGTTTATTCCAAACCCTCCCTTCTGATTGGCTGCTCTCTTTGACAGGCAGTGCTGGACACGCCCCCATGCTGCGCCTGGTGGTATTGCATGTGCCCAAGTGCAGGCAGGCAGTTTTGAAAGCAGTTCCTGATAGAGACTACTGCTCTGATTCTACACTGGCAGAGAACGAGAGAGGGAGTGAGCGAGCGAGGGAGAGGGGAGAGCGAGCGAGAGAGAGTCAGAGGGAGAGAGAGAGCTTTCTCCCCGTGCGCTGGGTCCACATTTGCACGATGGCATCAGATCCAGGGCTGCTGCCCCTCTTAGTGTGGACTATATCAATGCAGGTCCTGGGCTCCAGAGGAACATCTAATAATGAAGGCAAGTGTGTGTGTGTGTGTGTGTGTGAGTGTGCATCATATGGAAGGGAATTAATGTTGTCTTACTTTCAGATGATGATATATATAGGGAGACCGGGGCTAGTTGTCACGGGGGGAAGTTGTCACAAGCTAACTATATGATTTTGAGTGTAAAGTTAATCAGATGTGTTTTATCTAGCAGAAGGTCTTGAATTATAACAGTTTATATTCTGTCCTCCAAATTAAAATTCCTTTATCATCATATTTTTGTTACAGCTGTTAGATAAATGTGGTAAAACAAGAGTGACGTACATTAAGATAAAAGCCAGCTATATAAAGAACATCGATTTGAATTATGCTTTTTAGGACAAGGCTATATTTCATAAGTATCTAATTAGGGCAGGTTGTCCTAAGTTGTTTAAATGTTGCAATAGTTTAATATTTTTGTATATTACATTTGATAGTTTTGCATAATTTGGATTAAATTCCACTGGAAACCTATAATAGACTGTTATAATATAGTGACTATATATTCTATATAGTGTGACAACATGCCCCGGTATCACTAAAGGTAAATCTGTGTTTAAATAGCTTTTCATGTTTACAAAATATTGACTTTCAAAAATAAACCTCCTTTGAGAAATATTCAAAGTGTGACCACTAGCCCCGGTCTCTTCTTAGTGATACTTGGTGATTAAGTATTTGTATGCATCAGTACAATAGCCATAAAAACTATATTTGAGAGAGACGTGCATGTGTGCGTGTAAACAACAACAAAATGATTCTGCTCATGGAAAGTCCTTGTAGATCATATAATCATATAGATGTGAGTGTGTGTGGGCTGATCTGTTGCCGTGAGAGAGGGAACACACTGCCTGGTCGGATCTGTCATTGTGATTGAACTGGTGCCGTCACTTTTTCAGAGTTCTGCTGGGCTCATCGGGGCGATAACATGCACAAAGAGAGCGTTTCAGTCTACCATCATATCACACACTACATGTGATTCTTAATAGCAGGAATCCTACATTTTTGAGCATTATATTGCCAAAAAGAGCACTGTCGGGAATATATTAGATCGTGTATTAATGATGTACAGCGCATCCTATCTAACATCAAATCATCGCTTGAGTTGTTCTTTCACACACACACACACACACACACACACACACACACACACACACACACACACACACACACACACACACACACACAGTGCATTGTTGTTTTGTTAAGTTGGCAGTGTCCTGTGTGCTCTGTCCGGCTGTGTGGATGTTCTCTCATTATAACTAATTTTTAAATTAATAATTGTGTTATTTGTCTAGAGCAGAGGTTATCAATCTTTTCTCCACCAGACTATTTGCTCCTTTATTTCAGTTATTCATTATTAACAAGCATCACAGTGTGATAATCAAGTATTACTGTAATTTTCTGGTTTCATAGTAACATTTAAAATGATTTAACAATGGCTTTACCGTCTGGTGATGTCAGCATGATAATCTCATGCAGCATTTCATAGTGTTTGCTCATAAAATGTGCATTTATCTTTTAGTATATTTGTATAGACACTAAAACATTAATTATCAACATATTTACCTATTTAATTAATCTCATTTTTATCAAATATAATATATTACAAATAATATATTTTGAATATATGTATATTTACTAATATGATGATATATTATAATGATATATTATATATATTATTACAAATGTACTATAAATTCATCCTATACATTCTATTGGATTCTATGTCCTATTCTACTCTATTACTTTTCTGTGAACCTGTCTCGAATCAGATTCATCTTTGGCAAAACAAATTGATCTTTTATTTGAAAATGATTATTTCTATATTTTCTAATGATTTCTATAAATAAGTTTAATAATACATAAACTGTTAATTTATTTACATATTTATTTAGTTTATTATGAAATACAGTAAATTATATATAAAAATATATCTCAAGTATATTATAAATTAATTTTATGAATCTATCTGTTCTATTCTATTCTGTTCTATAAATGTTCTCTTTACTAAAGTCTCAGATTCAGATTCATAAACAGTTATAGATCTCTAAATTAGTTACATTAATACATAGTGTTTTAGTTGCTGTTGATCATTATTTACTATTTAATTAATTTAATTTATTATGAAATATATTATAAATTAAAATATATTATTAGTTAATCCTATGAATTCCATCTGTTCTATTTTCTTCATTAAAGTCTCTGATTCAGATTCATATATAGTTGTACATCTCCAGATTTAGTTGTGATCAGTTTATAGATCTTGAAGTTTTTTTCTTCTAAATAAATAACAGTTTTTTTACTGTGTTTTCACAGACTCGCAGCATTACTGTCTAGCAGTATTGAAACCCAGGCTGTGGAATATTGCAGTCGTCAGTGGTCGATTTCGGTTTTATTGTCATATCATATATGTTTACTATGAGGACAGGAAACAGCTTTGACCTCGTGACCTTACCCAGCCCCTGGATACGGGACTGTTTTCCCCTGTTTCCAGACATAGCATGTTTTTGGTCTCAGGGAGAGGGTTTGCGTGTGGCGGAGGCTTCAGCTTGACACGGATGTTCTGCTCAGACACACTAAGTGAACACAAGGTTTGCGTGATATTTCTGCCTCTCCAGTCACTGTCACAGATGGTTCAATACAGCGTAAAGACTGCTGAGGTGAGAGAGAGCTAGAGAGGCAGTCTGAAAAACACTCCAGACGAGAGAATGAAGGAGACCGGGGCTAGTTGTCACGCAGCAAAGTTCTCACAGTGGCTTTAAGACAAAAATCCAAGCATAAATGATATTTAATATTTACAGGAACTGGCTTTCAGAAACAAACCCTCCTTGAGAAATATCCACTGAAGTAAGACGTGTGACAACTAGCCCCGGTCTTCCCTATGCGGTATAAAAACCTTTCAATTTCACCTCTAATTTAACACCCGATGCTTTCAAAGACTTCTCTGCCGAAATTTGGTCTGAACGAGTTGCAATGACAAAAGAAAACAAGGCACCTATTTTGAGCTCTCAATTGACGAGACGCTTGTTTGCAATTCAAAATAACGGTGTTCCTTAATGCTATGCTGTTCGGGGCATTACTGCTGATGCATTTGCTGTTTTTACAAATTGTTCCATTAACCTGCACAAAAGTCCTTTGAAAATCCCTGTCGAAAAGCATTTTTACCTGCTCTATAAAGTACTGGAGCTTTTGTGTGAGAGCAAAATTAAGCTGAAGTTGTGCAGTGCATAAAGCATCCAAGTGATTTGTATCGGTCTTGTGCATATTCTTGTGTTAAAGATGAATCGTTTAGCCAGAGACGCTAAAACTCAATGCATGCTTTGTCATTATTTAAAAGGATATTAGAAAATGTTGACATCAAATGCACTAAAAAAGAGAGGGATAGGAGTGATTTTGAAGAAGGAGCACAATAATGATGAGACATTTTACTTTTTATTTAATTTTTTATCATCAGGCATCCAATCAAACATACTTATAACAATAGATTTGAATAATTTGATATTTTCAGTTTGAATTGACTTAGTTCAAATTCTTTCTTTCTTTCTTTCTTTCTTTCTTTCTTTCTTTCTTTCTTTCTTTCTTTCTTTCTTTCATGCTGAAAGACAGTAATAGAGTAATATATACCCATTCATTTCACATTTCTGTTGACAGGAGGACAAGTGCAAGGAAAAACATTATTAAGAGACAAAAGTTGTGTTAAGTGCCTTCTTGTCTGGAGTTTAGTTCTCCGCTGTGTAATTTTCTAGATTGGCTCTTAATCCAGAACATCGTTGGAATACGTATCAGTGGATCTGTGCACCATATTAGAAACCAAATCAATATTAGTCAGACCGTTTCTCAAAGACCCTTTGCATGATGATGAATGAATGAAATCTTGTTTGAAGATTGACTTTATTCCCTACATGATTGGCATTTTTCTGATTAGAAAAGATTAGCGTGAATGTTGTTTTGTCAAATATTAATGCTCTGCTCCGCTCTGATGATTTTACAGTGTTGGACATCAACCTTTTGGGGTTTCTAGGGGTTTGCAGATGTAGGAAACATATAGGAATCGCTTTAGTTGAATTATTATTATGTTTTTCATATAAAAATACATGAAATAAGTCCTGGAGCAATCCAGAAAGGTAATGGATTGAAAGTCACATGTCTCATGAGTTTATATTTCAAAAATGAGATTTTCCTGAGACTATATAAAGCCCCCACGTTTCAGGAAAAATATTGACCAAATGTATTAAAGAGTTCTACAAATTATTTTAGTCATTATACATATCACTGCATGTTTTTCAATTATTATAGACAGAATTTTAGACATCATATAAGTGGTTTATTTGATGTTTCCGTTTTAGTTAACTATAATAACCCTGCATAGATTATAGTAAATATCACATTTCATGAGTTAGTCAGGATTATTTATTTTTATACATTCAATGTTTAATTAATAGAATTCTAATTAATTCATAAAATCATAGTTGATTTATTATGTTTAAAAAACAAGCAAATTGTGTAGTGCTTTGTTTTCTGAAGAGACTTATGAAAAGTCTTCAAGTGCAACAAACAAAACTGCTGATTTTCCAGCTTTCAACAGAACATTCTACTTTATATTGTGTACATGTGCAGTATGAGATCTAAATCCTACACGCTTGCATTTCTGATGTAAGTTACATCAAAGCTTCGATGCCTTTAAAAGAGGGAAGAAACGTGACTGCTGAAGTGTGACAGTGAAAAAAAGACCCCAAAGCAAATCCTTATCTTCCCACGAGGAAACAATAATTCCCGAACAAGACTGTCAAATCCCTTTCGTCTCTTTGTATCCATGCGGGAGGCCGAGGAGAGAGACGGCAGTCCTGCTCTGTAATTGGGGTCTCAGCATCACAGGGTTCATGCATGATTTCAGTGGGTTACGCACGGTTTCCTCGACGTGTCCTGCTGTTTTGAGGCCTTGCTTTTGCAGGATGCATTTGCTCTGATCTGTTTACTGTTTTTTACGGAGCGTCTTGTGTTGATAATATGACAGGAATGCAGTGTGTGAGATGCATTATGATTTCTTACATGTCCGTGTTCTCAGTGTTGAGAAGAAGCAGAGCCGGAAACCTGCATGCGGCTCTCACCATCTAGGGAATCTGATATTGATTACGGTCCGTTTGGGACTTTGATAAGTGTGAATCGGGCAATGGGTGAGAGACACTAGGCGTTCAAGGGAGGCTGTAGTGCTCACGGATCTGACTGATAACACAAAAGGCTGTGGGTTCAGTTCCCAGAGGAGAACGAGAGGGACACTGAGATCCTGTAAAGATTTACGCTGCATATAATCATCTTACCCAGCCTTGGTTTTAGATGCTGTTACTCCAATGTTTGGGGATAGCAATTTTAATGCAGCAAATTAATGCTTAATGCTTAAAAACAAAAGACAACAACAACAAAAACCGTTTAATTACTGTTTTTACAGTTTTGTTTGATCATATAAATGCAGCTTGGTTTTTATCTAACCGATGGCATGCTTTTGAAAAGAAGTGTATAGATAATTGAAAATAAATATATTTTAACATAATATATAAAAAAATAGAAATATTATTGAATGTAATAAAATTAAATAAATATAAATGGAGAAAAGCAATTATATATATATATATATGTAGTTAAGTGAAATGGTCACCTTATTATTTGGCATGAATTTGGGAACATTCATCATTTGTGATTATTAATATATTTAATGCAATAAGTAAAGTCATAAAAACTATGAAACACATGGAGTTATGGTAGTTATTCAGTGACTAAAACATGTCATAATTATAAAGATTCTCTTATGATACTATTTTATCTAGATTGCCTTTTCTCAACTTCCTTCATGCTATGGGATTCTGGGATGCTGGAAGCACGGTTTAAGTTCATGAGAATCCGAAGTTTACTCAAATGTGCGCAAACGTCTGACTGGTAATGTATGATAGTTCTCATTGCATGACTTGTACGTATCTAAGCTGACAATTACAGTATATATCTAAGTTCACCAGCCATTCCAGGGTCTTGCTTTGGCACAATGCTATCTGTGCATCATCAAACGATAGAGCATCTCTATCAGACTGGGTTTGCAGTACTGAACATGTGCTACAAGGATTTCTAAATCAATACAGGCAGTTCGTCGCTCGTGTTTAGTGCAGCCAGGGCTTCGGATCACTAAACAATGAGAAGACTCCAGTTTGGAGACTCGATTCACAGCAAGAGCACATTATTTGATGTTGCTGAATGTATTTTGCATTTGTTCCCGACCCTATAATGAAATGATGTGTCAGTCCGTGCATTTTGCTCTCTGCCAGCTGTAGTATAAGCCTGAAAGAGGCGAACAGACCTGATGCCGGACAGGGAGAAAGACAGAGCCACTCGCTGCTGTTTTTTAGGAGGAAGGGAAGGCGATAGAGAGAGCGAGAGCGCGAGAACGAAAGGAGATAGATGGCGTTTCGGTGTGGTGGAAAATGGAGTGGCCCACAGCAGACATAAATGAATGGCCGTGTTGAACTTTATGGCAGTGCTTGTGCCGTGACAATCTACCTCTCCAGCCGGAGGGCCCGTTTCTGTCACGCTGACCACATGCACCTCAGTCTCTCTGTGTGATGGAGAGCCCAAACTCCACTGTGTGCTTGTGCTGCAGGAGTGCTTCTTCCCCCGCAGAGACGCTTCCTCAAACTAGAGATCAGCCGCTCTTCGATGAAGGAGCTAATCTGGTTTGAAATAATTGGATTAGGTTTAGTCCCAAACATTTATTAAACCGACAGTCGCCATTCATTGTGCCAGACCAGGATTAGGCTTTATCTGAACGGACACCTTTTAAAGTTTTGTTTTTGCCAGAATCTCATTGGTACACATTTTATATAGATTTTTAAAAATGATTGAAAACTTTAATGCATTTGTATGTAAAGTGACTTACAATAACAAGATAAATACATTAATAGTGTATATGTTTTATTGTATTAAATGCATTGTATGAAATTCATTCTTATATTTAATTCATAAAATGTCAAATCAAAGAGATACATTACTCAGAAACAGATAAGATTCCTTTTCATGTGGTGTATTTTATATTATTTTATAAATTTATAGTACATAAAATATAACAATGATATATATATATACATACATACATTATGCACACACACACACACACACCAATATATAATTTTTTGTACACACACACACACACAGTACACAATGTAACAATGATACACACACACACACACACACACACAG
This sequence comes from Gymnocypris eckloni scoliostomus, assembly GCA_027564155.1. Classification (NCBI taxonomy): domain Eukaryota; kingdom Metazoa; phylum Chordata; class Actinopteri; order Cypriniformes; family Cyprinidae; genus Gymnocypris; species Gymnocypris eckloni. The sequence continues at coordinate 20,701,906 of CM050431.1, forward strand.
ATACAATTTTAACCCTTGTATTATATTCCGGGTCAATTTAGCCCATATTGATTTTCAAGCTGTTGGAAATACCAGTTAATCTGTAATTTTATTCTTAAAATTCTGTAACTTGTTCTCATTTAGGGCCATGAATATGCATGCAAAGTCACGATACACTGATGTGTTTTGAATTGCACACAAATACTTTTCTAATGATTTTGATGTTCGCGGGTCAATTTGACCCACATTTTTTTTTGTTTCAAGGCAACTGCACAGACCCAAATAAATATATATAAGGAAACATGATGCATTAAAATATAAAAATGTTTTCCCCATTTAGTACTGGCCTTCGGCAACAGAAAGATACTTGCATGTTTTGTACCTTGATCTTCAAATTCAAAAAATGTTCAGCCCCCTGGCTCTTAATACATCGTATTTTCTTAAGGAGCATCAGTGAACATTTGAACCTTTTGTTAATAGTTGTGTTTGAGTCCCTCAATTGTCCTCAGTGTCAAAAGATGGATCTCAAAATCATACAGTCACTGCTGGAAAGGGTTCAAATATGCAAAATATGCTGGAAAACTGAAGATTCCGCAGGAATGGAGGATTTTCGAAGAACAGTGCTCAGTTTAACTGAACAGAACAAACAGAGGGATTCACGAACAACCACAAAACAAAAACAGTCGTGGATCATCCAGGTAACCACACACAGTATTAAGAACCAAGGGTGCACAAACTTTTGAATGGGGTTGTTTTAATAATTTCAGATATTTTTGTCTTGTGGACTAAATGTAAACATATTTTATGTCAAATATCGTACTCAAGACAGTACTAAATAAAAAATAACATGCATTTTGTATAATCTCTTATATTGTTAAATTACTCACATTTTCACAGATTCTGCAAGGGGTTCACAAACTTTCAAGCAGCACTGTATATATATACACATATATAAATAAACATCTTACAATGACTTATATGTAAGAAATTAGAATATTATGTTACTTTTTACCTCTTGACATTTACAATTTGACATTTTTTGAGTTTTTAATTCCAAAATTGTTTCATAACCGTAGATCAACTTGAATACAAGTATTTCACTTCTAAAAACGAATTTCTAAGTACAGTTTTTGTTTCTTTTCATAATCTTTGACCTCATTGACGTTTATTAAAGATGTGCAGATGCATGAAACGAGATTTGAGTTTAAATACGGATTTATTTTGACATCAAGTTCTATTTAGTCTTTCTTCAGGTGCTCTCTGCTGTCTGAGATTGAATTGGGGAATATTTCGAGTCTGGGAGATTCTTCTGTGTTCCACCTCGCTCTGCGTCGCGACGCCAAACAGTGTGATGCAGCGTTCCTGAAACTCTCTCTGATCCTCGGTGATGGATTTCTCCCTCTCTTTTCATGGTGGAAATGTATTTTAAACCTCATAATCTGCACATAAATCAAAGGTTTAACCTAATTCAGTGATGGGGTGAACGTGGTGGAAGTCTACAGTGAGATCACAACCAACACACGCGCCGCAATATCGATGCTTCGCTCGCACATTCATCACATTAAAAAGTGACGAATAAATTCATCATCTAAAGCAAGCGCAGATGCTACAGAAGGTAGAAAAATTAATAAAGATTATTTGAAGGAGAGAAGAGCAGCAAACGGAGCTCATTCTGAGGAAAAATATTTAATATCTCTTTCAACCCGTTGCATCAGCGTACAACAAGTTTTTTAGGCTGCGGCCCAGATTATTGTAGAAATTATGTAGCTTGCGCTCTAAAGGTTTAATAGAGGTCTGAGCGAGGCTTGATATATCTCTCAAGCAAACATACGTTAAATAATCACCGGTTTACTTAAACGACACGCTTTCCCGAGGCCGTGACTTGTGGAAAATCAAGTTATAGTTGGGTGGTGAAAGAAATAATCTCTTTTTCCAAGCGGCGAGGTTCATTTTTAGACGTTTGTCATATCAGTGGTTTTGAAATGCATTGGCCATTTTCAGTCGAGCGTGTCTTGTCATTTCACACACAGACGTGTCGTTCTATCAGCGAGCGATCGTTTAGTATCTGCTCTATTGTACTGGACTTATTTCCATGAAATGCTATCAGAGTGTATAGATTCACCTCAGTGCTTCCGATGAATGGCAGCCCAACACTAAAGCCTTTTATATGGATTAAAATATGTCTATCTGTGACTGTCAAAAAAGACTTATCGTTGTTCATCTGAGAAAGACTCGTGTCGTGACTTATCCTGACATAATGCTATATGAGAATCACGCATTGCTGTGAAGGATTTACTGATTTAGTCAAAGATTTGGCCTGACGTGTTGAATGCAAACACGAATCGGGCTTATGTTTGGAAACTGTGAGAAGTGAAGTTTAAAAGAAATGATGAAGAGGCTTGCTTATGAATGCAGATGTCTGTCCCCCGCAGAGACGCCGCAGGCCCGAGAAAGAGTGTAAAGATGATCTTTCTGTGACTTTGAGGTGTATCTTTTAGAAACAGATGGACACGTTAATTATCAGAGAGCTTGGCGGGATCAATTATTTGAGGGACGATCAGGAGCCAGCGACCTGGTATAGTAGTATCTTAATGTTTTGGTTTAAAGTGGGCATTAAACAGAGTTACTGTATGTGTTACAAGTGTCATTTTGATCAACTTTTGAATTTAAAACATTTTATTTTCAATATTTCCCCAGAAAGGTTATTTTCACAAATACCTTTTCCCTTCAGCAAATGTCCAAAAAAACCTTATTTAATTCATCTAAGGTGGTTCTTTCTAATTGTAATTTGGTGCTAAGTATGCAAAAGTACAACTTTTGAGTTGGAATTCTGTTGTTTATTTCTGTATTATAGAAATATGATTTATTTCTATTATACAGTATAAACCTGATGCAGTGTTTTAACTACTCTGCTGGTAGTAGTGCCTTTTATTATCCCCTTGGGTAAATTCTGTTTCAGTGAGTTTCAACATGCGTTTAACATAGAAAAAACACTAAAACATGTCAACACACACACACACACACACACACACACACATGTTGGTTTTTATGGTTTACGGGGACTCTCCATAGGCGTAATGGTTTTTATACTGTACAAACTGTATGTGCTATTGCCCTACACCTACCCTACACCTAAACTTAGCCCTCACAGGAGACGGTGCATTTCTATTTTGCCTCAAAAAAACTCACTCTGTATGATTTATAAGCGTTTTAAATTATGGGGACACTGAAAATGTCCTCATAAATCACCTTCTCCTTGTAATACCTATGTCATACCCATGTCATTATACAAATCTGTGTCCTCATAAACCACATAAACATGCGCACACACACACACACACACATTGGTTTTTATGGTTTACAGGGACTCTCCATAGGCGTAATGATTTTTATACTGTACAAACTGTATTTTCTATCTCCCTACAACACCTAAACTTAGCCCTCACAGGAAACTTTGTGCATTTATACTTTCTCAAAAAAACTAATTCTGTATGATTTATAAGGCTTTTGAATTATGGGGACACTGAAATTGTCCTCATAAATCACATTCTCCCTGTAATACCTGTCATACCCATGTCATTATACAAATGTGTTTCCTCATAAACCACATAAACACACGCGCGCACACACACACACACACACACACACACAAAACGTTTACCGGTGTTGTACGGAGTTTAACTTTGATAGTGTGATATTTATATCAAATACAATTTTTAGAGGATGGGACTTTATCCTCAGACAGTTGATTAGATTATGACTTTTACTTGTTGTTGTTCTATTTATTAAAGTCATTTTAATTAAACACATAAAGGACACACACATTTTATTTAATTTCTTACAGGTAAATACAATTGTATTTCATTTAATTTACCTTTAAGAAACTTTTTTCAGTTTTTATCATTGTTATTATTTATTTAATCTTACTTTTATTTTTGTTTTTAATCTGAAAAAACTTGTTTACTTTTTAATTTTACTTTTATTAAGATTTAATGATGTATTCTTCAAAATGTTTGTTAACATTAATAATTGAATTAACTTTCTTTTTAAAACTTTGTAAATAAAGTAGTGTTCAATACTGTAGTGCATATTTTACTACATTAGTTTAGAAATTATGAAATGTTATTTTATTTTCTTGGTCTGATCAGTAGCCTAGTTTTGGAACAGTGTAGACCTGGATTCTGGATTTATTTTTGTTCCATTGAGAATTGAATGGCTTGTGAAAAGTGGGTGTTACACACTAAAACTCAGTTGTTGTTGTTTTTTATTGAACATGAGACTGTAGGTGGTCCGTACCATTAAAAGCCCTTTGAACACTTAACATTAATCCCCATCTCATCATTGCTACTAACTAACAATATATGTGTTCCACATATGTGCTTTCCCTCGTCCAAAAATAGCTTTGCAGGTCTTTCCATCCCTCCTGCAAACAAGTGCACAAACAGTCCTCAGGGACCGTCCGGCTTTGACGCCGCATGGCCGTTTGTGCCACCGTGTCCTCCAGGGAGCGACGGCGCTTGTGTTCATGTATCTTCAGGTCTCCGCTCACCTCAGGCCGAGGAGAACACGAAGTGCTGGCATAAACCGATCCGTCAGACAGACAGTCTCCCGAAATAATTGAAGTGTGAGCAGAACAGACAGACGCATGGTGTACAGCGGGGGAATTTATCTCCGTTTCTGAACACAATCAACAATTCATTACAGCTCACTGAAGTAGTCCTGCAGCTAAAAGCGGATATCAGACAAATAGTGGCGATCTAATGACCGTTTCCTACAAGCGTGATGTTTTTCTCTTTGGGGCCTTGAGGAAAGATCATGAAATGAGTCCTCAAGGATTTCTCGGCTTCAGATGATAAGCTGAAACAGAACGTTGTGTCGCTCGCAGACTCCCCGCAGCAGCTCTCTGTCGAGCACGAGGGTGTTTAGACGTCCTACCTCTGCTGTTTTTCTTCTGAAGTGTTGAAAGAATGTGTCATTTTAAACGGAGCGAGATGGACGATTTTCCGGCTGAGAAACAAAAGCACTGGCACACAGTCGCTGTGTGAAATCTGAAGTAAACTTAATTATAATGGAAAACAATAATTGTCAGATCAGCTTCCTGGTTAGGAGTCCTAGCATGAAATGTGTCTTAATCAGTCGCAGCATGCTGAGAGGATAGATAACTAGGCAGTTGAATACAGCGGCCTGGTTAAGCTGGGTAAGCTGGTTTAGTTGGTAACAAATCAGGTTTTTCTCCAGATTCTGAATGCTTACTTTAGACCTGATGAGCTGTTTACATTTTTATCTGTTCTTTAGACTTTTATTAATTGAGAATTTATTTTTTATTTTTTATTTTTTCGGCTGAATACAAAGGCCAAGACTAGTTAAGCTTGTTTAGTTTGTGACCAGTAACTAGGGTTTTCTGAACACTGTAAAAAAATTCAACTTAAAAACTTAAGTTCAGTTACTTTCTCAAATTTGTCAACTTGGCTGTAGTTATTTCAACTTAAATTACATTAAACCGACTAAAAAGTAGTTGCCATGACATTCTGATCATTTAATGTTTTGATTAATGTTTGATTGCTTCCATTGTCCTCTTTTATAAGTCGCTTTGGATAAAAGTGTCTGCTAAATGACTAAATGTAATGTAAATGTAAATTTTCTTTTATTTTTAATTCAGTAAATAAAAAAATGATTTGCAGTTCTGTAAATTACAGTAAAGCACATGACAATTACGTTAGATTCCTATTAATAAGGATCCATTTACATTATAATATGTTTTGTGTTTATTTGTTATTATTTGAGAAGCACTTGAATATTAAATTTTATTTCATATTTTGTTTTATTTTATTTATTTGTTTTAATACATTTTACTTTAATACTTGGTAATGCTGTTAGATTCCTAACAATGTGAAAATCAATTTACATTATAATCTGTCTTTTAATGTTTTTTTGTTCTATTTGTAAACATTTGAATATTATATTATATTTTATAAAACATTTTATTTAATTTTATTAGACATGTTTCCTTCTAAACATTTCTCAATTAATGAAACATTCATTTATTTAAATAATATTTAACTTTTAAAATTAAGAATTGTGTTCAATATCATATTAGTTTTGCCGTGGTACAAAAATTTGTATTGCAAAAAATTTAATTTCACCAGCTTTATGTAGGCCTGAAATGAACTGTATTCATAGGGAATGGATTAGAAGTGGGATGTGGTTGTAAATAACTGAACTGAGATCAGAAGAAGTGGCCACTGTATCTAGCCATGAACATGGCCAATTAGAAGGGAAGAAATAATGATATTTTCCACCCGTTATCCCTAAGAACGGATACAATCTTTTAATCTAAATCTTTGTTTGTTTTGAAGGCTTTTTTGTGTGACTAGTGTTCCTCAGAAGTGCAAAGGAGGAAGAGCTAGATCAGTGATTTGACTGATCACAATGGAATCAGTCAGCTGTGGAATTACAGCCGTATGGACGTCCTGCCATCAAAATGCACCTGAAACCCTTCAGTATTTGACAAAACTGCATCTGTTGATGTTACTCCATCTGGAACAGACAGAGAAGGAACAGATAGTTGGTTCGAAATGACATTTCTAGAATCATTTTTGCTCATCTTATTTAACTACGATTTATTTGAAGGAAGAAAGAAAGATAGAAAGAAAGAACAGAGATTTGCTAGATACTACTGAATAACATTGCAAGTCTGATCACTTGAGTCACATAAGTTATATGCCAAAGTGTAATATTTAGCATCAAACTTTGTTCAAATCCCTAACCATAAGCGATAATATTAGCGATTAGTGTTTAGAAAACTCTATTAATAAACCCACAGCCACTTTGAGCATTTGAAAATGTGTTTTGGGTAATTACATATTCAAAAGAAAACAAACAAACACAGGTATATATTGTAGAACCCTCCTCCGTTTGCATTATTCACACGTCTGTTCATTAAAAATACTTTCCATACTAATGATAAACATTATGTTCTTATTCCCATCAGGATGGCATAGTGTACATGTTCCTGACTCATTAGGAAAAGCTTTACATTTCTCTCCCAAAATGCATTGTGCTCAGTCGTTCCGAGACTATGGTGGTGTATTTTCTGAACTCGGCAAGACGAATGCTTCACCCTGTGTCGTGTTAGACGCCGTCATTTCTCTGTCAGTGACCCCGAGTGTTCAGGTCACAGCGGCCCTCCATCAATCCTCAGGTCTGATAGACGCTTCCGCCTGAAAACCAGCAGAACTGAAAATTGAGAACAGTTTTCGGTGTAAAAGGAAAAGATGGAAAAGTTAACCACTAGCTGCGGGACGTCTGCAAGTTTACAACTGTAAACTTATTTCACAACAGGTCTTTCACTTTTCTGGTTTTGATGGATTGACTCTTTAAAATGATATTTTCTGAGGGGGCAAAAGATTAAAAATTGTTTTAAAAGTGTACACCTAATTCCCTGCAGAGATGCTTTTGTTGAGGAAAGGCATTCGTCACCGCTGACAGGCATCTCTATGTGTAAGTGTGACATGGGCTTCTGAAATTGGCTGTAGTAGAGTGCAGGACATTAATATTAGTATTGGTGAAGCTATCAAGGTGGTCTAAAATACCTGTAGAAATCACTTTACCCAGATATGCAATGTGATGAATCTGTCAGTATGAGGGAAACGACTACTGATTGGCTGATAGCACTACAAAAACACAAAGGTGAAAGGCTTTTCACTTTCTTTGTGTTACCTGGACTGAGAAATTCATGTTTATTTGTTAGCAAAAGTCTTCCAGATGACACAAAACGCAAACCGGATATTAAACCATGTAAAGACTCTTTAGATATGACGTCTGCATGTTCTACATATCTCTGTGCGAAAGAACGGCACGGTTTCGTCTACTATTCTGTAGCACGCTGCTCTGAGAGTTACTTCATGACCATTTTACCATTTCTTTGGAGAAAAACTACCATCATAACATTTACACACAGAAACTTAATGGTCTTCAAGGAAACCATTCAGAATAAAACCTCACTCCCATGGATTTGACTCTAGTCAAGGCCTATCCAATAGGGGTGTAAATCGGATGGTTCTTCACGATTCGATACGATATCGATTCTCATACCCAGCAATACGATATTTGGCGATACCTCAAAAAGTTCTACAATACGATTCGATACAGGAGTATTTCGATCGATATATCGATATTATCATATTATACACCTATTTTAAACAACCATCTACATTTGTATTAACTCACAAATGCAACCAAAATATATAACATGAACATAAATCTAAAAATGCTACTAATGCGAAAACCAGTCAGTATCTGGTGTGATCATCATTTGCCTCACGCAGTGCAACACATCTTCTTTGGATAGAGTTGATCAGGTTGTTGATTGTGGAATGTTGGTCCACTCCTCTTCAATGGCTGTGTGAAGTTGCTGGATATTGGCAGGAACTGGAACACGCTGTCGTATACGCCGATCCAAAGCATCCCAAACATGCTCAATGGGTGACATGTCCGGTGAGTATGCTGGCCATGCAAGAACTGGGATCCTAGGAATTTCGTACAAATCCTTGCAACATGGGGCCATGTATTATCATGCTGCAACATGAGGTGATGGTCGTGGATGAATGGCACGACAATGGGTCTCAGGATCTCGTCACGGTATCTCTGTGCATTCAAAATGCCATCAATAAAATGCACCTGTGTTTGTTGTCCATAACATACACCTTCTCATACCATAACCCCACTGCCACCATGGGCCACTCGATCCACAACGTTTACATCAAAAAGCCGCTCACCCACACGATGCCATACACGCTGTCTGCCATCTGCCCTGTATAGTCAAAACCGGGATTCATCCGTGAAGAGAACACCTCTCCAAAGTGCCAGACGCAATCGAATGTGAGCATTTGCCCACTCAAGTCAGTTACGATGACGAACTGCAGTCAGGTTGAGACCCAGATGAGGACAACGAGCATGTAGATGAGCTTCCCTGAGACGATTTCTGATAGTTTGTGTAGAAATTATTTGGTTATGCAAACCGATTGTTGCAGCAGCTGTCCGGGTGGCTGGTCTCAGACAATCTTGGAGGTGAAGATGCTGGATGTGAAGGTCCTGGGCTGGTGTGGTTGCACGTGGTCTGTGGTTGTGAAGCCGGTTGGATGTACTGCCAAATTCTCTGAAAACGCCTTTGGAGACGGCTTATGGTAGAGAAATGAACATTCAATTCACGGGCAACAGCTCTGGTGGACATTCCTGCAGTCAGCATGCCAATTGCACGCTCCCTCAAAACTTGCAACATCTGTGTGCTGTGTGATAAAACTGCACATTTTAGAGTGGCAAAAAGTGGTAGGTTAATTTAGAAAGGAAAATTTAAAAGGCGGAAAAATATAGATTTGAATCAAAAAATTCTTAATAATTTACTGCTATGAAATGTGAATATTTTGTAATATTGTAATCCATAAAAAGTAACTGTAATCTGATTATGAACATTTTAAAATGTAATTTAATTACAAGAACTTAATTTTTGGAATCTAATTACATAATCCAGAATACATGTAATCTGGTTGCTACCCAGCAATATATATAAACACAACAGTTCTTTCTGGTCCTCGAATCTGATTGGCTGAGAGCCTATTCCAGGAGGGTGATATTCTAGTGATAACCGTTGCACCTTTGTATCTCTCTGTTTGTGGTATTTCTCACAGCAAGTGTTATGGTGGACGCCCAAATCCACTATAATTTTAAAATAATACAATTTTTGTGTAACGGAATGTAGTTTTAATAGTTTTTTAGGCAAGAATGTGCTTGTTTAGACTTCAAATATGCCGTTTGTTAATAAAGATAAAGTTGATTTCAAAGTTAGCTTTGATGTTTTTGGAGATGTGAGCTCCAGGGCGTCAGTGCCGTTCAGTGCTCATGAACCCACTGAGAGCAGACTTACCTCGGACAGACCTTCTGGAACTGACCGCTGGCTCTGATGTCTCTATAGTGCTTAAACATGAGATAGAATTCGTTTTCTGTAAATCTAACGGACAGTCTTTGGTCTCATTAATCTATTATTTGTATATCAGAGCGCTGCCTTTGTACTTTTGATTGAATTGTCTTTTTTTGTTTTAAGATGGCTGTTGTTGTTGTTTATTAAATACTATTATTCAATAAATCATATTTAATATAAACAATAGTAGTATATAATTATTGTATTTAATATTGAGAAACTTGTGTGTGTTCGTGATGGTGATTTTAGTTACATTGTTCCGCCCTTAGATGTGACAAGAGACTGTTTATGAGTAAGTCAGCAAAGACTTTTATATTGAAAGAGACTGAAATAGGGTTGTAAAGGAAGTTATTCTTTACTTTCAACAATGGTAAGATGCAGCCAACAAATGCACTGAGCAGTGCTGTCATCGGAAATCACTCATAACAGATGAAAGCATAGTATGACAAAGATATCGCTTTCCTCTGCGGATATTCAAACTAATAATTTTTTGTGAATATGACATTGAGATGCAGGTAATCACACACTCAGTCCATCTCTCTCTCATAATTCTCTACTCCACATAATACACTGTTTTTAATACAGTAATACAATAAGCTTTCAATGAAGCAGCTCAACGTTCCTTCGTTACTAGTTCTAAAGTGAAGTTCTGGAATTAGTGATGGAGGCTTGGACTCAGCTGTTAAACTTGAGATTTGAATCCGTGATGGAAGGAAGTAGTTCTGTACAAAAGAAGGTTTTTAAAGACACTCCGTCATTGTCTCCTTTTCATTTACACACTCGTGCCATCAAGCTGTTGTATAAACACAATATCACACTCGTAGCAGTGCAAATATGGCTGTACATCGGCATGCGGTATGAGCAAATTGTGTAATATTGCCCACTGGCCACTTTATTAGATACACCTTGCCAGTACCGGGTTGGACCCACTTTTGTCTTCAGAACAGTCTTAATTCTTCGTGGCATAGATTCAACAAGGTGTTGGAAACATTCCTCAGAGATTTTGGTCCATATTGACATGATATCATCACACAGTTACTGCAGATTTGTCAGCTGCACATCCATGATGTGAATCTCTCGTTCCTCCACATCCCAAAGGTGCTCTATTGGATTGAGATCTGGTGACTGTGGAGGCCATTTGAGTAAAGTGAACTCATTGTCATGTTCAAGAAACCAGTCTGAGATGATCTGAGCTTTGTGACATGGTGCATTATCCTGCTGGAAGTAGCATCAGAAGATGGTTACACTGTAGTCATAAAGGGATGGACATGGTCAGCAACAATACTCAGGTAGGCTGTGGCATTTAAACTTTAGACTCATCAGGCAACAATTTTCCAATCTTCTATTGTCCAATTTTGGTGAGTCTGTGTGAATTGTGTCCTCAGTTTCCTGTTCTGACAGGAGCGGCACCGGTGTGGTCTTCTGCTGCTGTAGCCCATCTGCTTCAGGGTTCGATGTGTTTTGTGTTCAGAGATGGTATTCTGCATAACTTGGTTGCAGGGGTGTGAAGTAACGAATTACAAATACTCACATTACAGTAATTGAGCAGTTTTTAATCAGTAATTGTACTTGTTTGAGTTAAAATGTACTCAAGTAAAAGTACATTTTAAGTGATGTATCGGTACTTTTACTCCACTATTTCCCTCCGTATGTGGTCGTTACATGCTTATTTGAATTATTTTTTCATCAACGTGATTGGATCGAGAGAGAGTAATCGGTCTCGTGACTTTCATCAAATCAAACTGAGCATAAAAAACTTTAACCGTCAACTGCTTTTTATCATGACAGCTGGAAGTGCATTCTTCAGGCATCAATTCCTCTAATATGTAAAGGTACATTTCAGATTTCTGCTTACTAAATGATCTGTATATATGCTTTCCTTTCTACAAGGTTCGTTTTAATTCCCGCTCACTGCCTCATCTCTCCGTCGCGTGCGTTCTGCTGCAGTCACTTGGATAACTCGTTGCTTGTTGAACTTGTTGACTTATGATGAGTTTGAGCGCGTGATGCGTGCTGTGAAAAGTGTTTTGGAAACACTAAAACGCTTGGAAATTATGTACTCAAACTGAAGACCAATATGCACCTCATTGATGATCCGTGGCTTTAATATACTGCATCTGTGTCAGCGCGTGATGTAATAAAACTGCAGCTCGTTAATATTTTTGTATTTATTTTTTATCCATTTTATACAATCCACCTTAATTTAGCAAGTGCTCTCGCGCATAGAACATTTCAAGTCCAACACGTTTTGTTCATTCAGTTGTGGATGCTGCTGATTCACCGAGACGCCGCGGCTCAGACAAGTCTCGTGCGTTTGCTTTCTTTTGAAAAAGTTTCCCCAGAAATACTATTTAATGCATTTTGTATTCCATACAAATTGTTTTGTGAGCATAACAATTCGAGTAAATGTGTAGAATGTATGGCATGATGTCATCCCTATAGAACAATTTGCATTTATGTTAAAATTGTATCATAAATTAGCCAAGTTTGGTTATCTTATTCTTTATTGTAAAACGCTAAAACTGGCACCGTTTTGGAGAGAAATGGGCTCTCATTTTAACCCATATCATGGTGTGTGATAGTGAACTATGAATTTCTAATGGTGTTTGTATTTGCACTGTTCTAAACATTAATATTTATGTGCAACACCAGCATGCTGTCTCAGTAAAACTTTATGATTTAAATGGGGATGAATGTACTGAGAATAGCTTTCACATTTTCTTCAACTGAATACTGTTTCTGTGCTGTTTTTATGTATTAAAAGAGTGGAGTCAAAATTAAAACTGCTGGATGATAGATATTCTTCATTCTTTATGACAAACAAGACTATGTGAATTACAGAATGTACAATGATTTTTAAATGTATAAATTGCAGTGTACAGCGTTTATTATGATGGGGAAGAATCCACAGCTCAGTACTCAATCATGAGTACTTTTAAATAGGCTATTCTTACTCAAGTCGTTTTTGGAGAAAAAAGTACTTTTACTCTACTGACACTACACTTTTTGGAAGGTAATGGTACTTTTACTTGAGTTTTTTTCAGTACTCGTTCCACCACTGCTTGGTTGTAACGAGTGGTTATTTGAGTTACTGTTGTCTTTCTATCATCTCTAACCAGTCTGTTCATTCTCCTCTGACCTCTGACTTCAACAAGGCATTTTCATCCACACAACTGCCGCTCACTGGATATTTTCTCTTTTTCTGACCATTCTCTGTAAACCCTAGTTTTGAAATACTCAAACCAGCCCGTCTGCACCAACAACCATTCCACGTTCAAAGTCACTTAAATCCTCTTTCTTCCCCGTTCTGATGCTCAGTTTGAACTTCAGAAAGACGTCTTCACCACATCAAGATGCCTAAATGCATTGAGTTGCTGCCATGTGATTGGCTGATTAGCAATTAGTGTTACCAAGCAATTGAACAGGTGTTCCTAATAAAGTGGCCGGTGAGTGTATATCTCTAAAGGTTAGTATTTGCAAAAAACTTAATCAGCTGTATTGCATAAATATATTATAAACTATATTACATACATGTATTAAAATATTTGGCAGCTATATCTGAACATCAGTTGTAATGATTTTGCATAATAATTGCATTTAATATAAATTTCACAGTCAGAACAGATTCCTTTTTTGGAGATTATTTATCCATCAGATTTAATTACAAAGTCAGGTTAGACAGACCAATTAGACCAGACCAATTTAGGTGGTTCTAGCTCTAGTATTTTTACCATTTGGTGTTCCTGTGGCTCAGTGGTAGAGCATTGCATTAGCAACGCAAAGGTTGTGGGTTCAATTCCCACATACTGATAATAAATGTATGACCTGAATGCACTGTAAGTCGCTTTGGATAAAAGCATCTGCTAAATACATAAATGTAGTATGTTATGTTATGTATTCATGTATTTTCATTTAGTATTTGTTTTATGTAGTGTCCCTTGTCAATTCAATATCATCACAAAATGACAAGGATTTATGCAGATTTTGTCCCACTTCATAAATCCCATTTTGTCTATGGTATTTCCAGACTTTTGAAGGTGACTCTATATTAGTGTATGACAAACCAGTTTGCTTAAACAAACCAGATTCCCAACATTTGAGGAGGGTGTGTTTGATTATCGGGTTAGATTGCTCGGCTGTAAAGCTGCATGTGCATAAAGCAGAGTAACAAAAAAGCAAGGTTTTGTCATCTACACTGCCCCCCCCACACACACACACACGCACACACACACACACACACAGAGAGAAGCTTGTCACCCTCAGTTTTTGTCCGTAACAAAAAGCCCCAGAATGTAGTTAACTTGCACGGTGTCATTGCCACTGCACTTCCAGTGTATGAAACATGTTGACGTGCAGATGCTAGAGCTTCTGTCCTGTAGAGTGTACTTGGCATCGCTATTTTGAAAGCAGCTGCTGTGCTACTGTCACACTACGGATAAATGTTAAAAGCAGCACTACTTTTAGTTAGTACTGGTTTCTAGGAAGGAGCCAGAGAGCGAGAGGGAAGGAAACCAAGAAGGAGAGAGAGAGGCCATCTGTTCCTACTTTCTGACCCAGTGAAAAAGGCTTTCCAAATTAGAAGTCCAATCACAAGTGCACTAATATTGCTGATTACAGCCTGCGAGCGAGGGACAGACACAGAGAGAGAGATCAGAGAGAGCTAAAATAAAGTTCTCTAACTAGAAAATTAACCAAAGTGATGACATTTAAAAGAAACTGAAAAACAATTTGCGCAGACAACCTGTTAATGAACAGATTGTGAGTGCCTAGAGTACTGTATTGCTTTTACATGAAGAAGAAGAGCTCACCTGGGGCCTGATGTACACGGGTGGTCCTTCTGTTAGTACGGTACATTCATGTTCATGCATACAGTTTCTTTTGTAAAGGCAGAGAACAAATGACCTTAAATAAAGAGATAGTCCACCCAAAAATGAGCCCTCCCATCATGACTTTCTAGAATGTCTAAGCAAACCATTTTGGGTCCCATTGACTTGCATAGTACTTTTTTCCATGGGCTCCAATGGGAACTGGCATCCAACCATTTGGTTAACAGTTTTCTTCAACATATTTTGTAATGACAATGTGTGTGTGTGTGTGTGTGTGTGTGTGTGTGTGTGTGTGTGTGTGTGTGTATTGTGCGCATTACACATGTGTTGCCAACTTGCTATTCTGAACAATTCACTGAAAAAATGTTATTTATTTATCTCAAAATATATTTGT
The DNA here is from genome assembly GCA_027564155.1 of Gymnocypris eckloni scoliostomus. Classification (NCBI taxonomy): domain Eukaryota; kingdom Metazoa; phylum Chordata; class Actinopteri; order Cypriniformes; family Cyprinidae; genus Gymnocypris; species Gymnocypris eckloni. The sequence goes on from CM050431.1 coordinate 20,717,081, forward strand.
CTCAAAATATTTAATTTCATATCAAATATAATACATTCATTTTATTTGTATTAAATCTAAAGCTTTTATATATTTATGCAATATTTGATATTTAAATTAGTTTTTTATTTATTAAAAAATATCTAAAGAAACTCTAACTCACCCCCTGTTCCAAATAATGTAGTATTGGGAGTAAAAATAATAAATGCCATTAATTACATTAATAATATTTGGAAATATCAAAAATGTCATTAAGAGATTTTTAAATCATGATTTGAAAGTAATTTTATTAGGTCTTATCACCAAACTGGTCAGCATTTGAGAATTATTAATTTATATATATATATATATATGTATATGTGTTAATTTAGTTGTTTGTTTATTTATTTATAATTATTTGGCGACTCCAGTGGTCAAGTAATGAAGACTTCTTCTATGACATTTGTCAGTGGAAGTATGTTTTTGCTGACTTTGAGGATTGCTTGGCTCATTACAATGTTGATGTTATGTGTGTTTCACTGCATAATGACAGACACAGCAGTAGTCAGACAGATCACTGGTCTGTGGAAATGTTTTTTGACGGCTGTCTGGATGGATTTGATGACATAGTCCTGTTGTTAAGCAGGTGTGTGTATTGTGAAAGTTTAACACTAAACATAAAAACGAGCTCTCAGTTAAACCTGAACCTGATCGCAGTGATAACCTGAATGTGACCGCTGAGACATTGTCCAAAAAAAGCATTGCGCTTTAGCTGCGTATAGACGTAATGAGTGTAATGTGAAGGTAACGGCAAGCTTAATTTGTTGTTTTGTGGTAGCTATGGGACGCTGAAGCTGGTTTGTGTTATCTGTTAGCACGCTACCCGACACACGTCCATGTGGCATCTGGCATTTTTTCAAATTGAAGGTGACTTCTTGTTTACCCATTTCCAACTAGACGGGTGCACTGAATGTAAAGTAGCATTCAGGGTCTCTGGGCTTATGGGGGTTAAACTGGGTCAGGTGAGCGGCTCATGCCGGCTCCTCATCGCGCACAGATGAGCGCATCTGTCACAGCTTCCCGCGTCAAGTGTCACGCCGGCAGCTCAGGGCCAGACGCACAGCACCTCTCGTGTTTCCCAGATGGATGGGAGCAGGAAAATACAGTTTACCGTGTTTATTTGTGAAAGAAATCTAGCATGATTTGGCCCTCGGCTACAGTCACGGAGGAAATCATGCTTGTTTTGAGGTGACCTTGATTCGTACTGAAAAACAGGCTATAGATGTCTGGTCATCAATAAAGCCGTGGGACGGCCCACTGCACGTGCCAACGCTACGGCTTTACATGCTTCATCATGATACATTTGAGCCCTTTAAGCTACAAGAAATCATTGTCTTAATTGTTATTTTGTCTTGATAATTTTTTTTTATTGCTGTAGTCAATTTTCTTTAAAACAAGACAAACCTACTTAGGAGAAACTATATTATCTGTAAACAGTTCATATAATACATCTTGAATTAAGTTCCCTTCTCTTAGCCCTTTGGTACATCTTTAAGCAAAAATCAAACAAAATGTTAACTTAAAAACAAAAATATATCACGTGTGCTAAAATGTATATGTAATTAAATAATAATAATATATTCATCAATATTTAGTACATTTTGAAGTAAATTTTAAATTTAAACTTACCACTTGATATATATTTTTGTGTAAGTTTAAATTTAAAATTTACTTCAAAATGTACCAAATATTGATGAATATATTAATATTTAATATAATATATTTAATATATATATATATATATATATAATTAAAATACAAATGATTGTTATTATATACAATTATATATAATTATGTAATTATAATAATTACTATATAATATATATATATATATATATTATAAATGTTTTACACATTTTAAATGGAACCTTACAAAAGAGAAATATATAACAAGTGGTAAAATGTATATATAATATAAACTGCAATAACAATTATGTTGTTCATTTGTAATTATAAATATATACAATATTTTATATATACAATATAATTATATTTTTCACAAAAAACAAGACATACTTGATTAATAATATATATGTTAGTGTTCAAATAAAAAGTCATGTGTTACAGTATTTTTGTCACAGTTGAAGGGTTAGAATGCAAAGAAAATGGCAGTGACAACATTACCAATGTTCAATAAATAAATCAATATTAAAAGTAATATGACAAACAATTACAGTAATGATACTGAAACTAACTAAAAATGCCAGAACAATTATTATTATTATTTGATGTAGTTGCAACTATCAGTTAAATAAAACGCAGCGGTCCATCTCGTGCATGTCTTATTCAGTAGACGTTAGTGTTTAGCGCTGGGTTAAACGAAGTGATCCAGACGTTACATGGTTCAAACTCATTGAGGAAAACATTTGTAATGGCGCTGACTCTTGATCCTTGTGACCCATTTTGTCCTGTGCAGACAGGTTATATTATGTCATTAGACAGTCTCCTTACAGGTCATGTGATGAGGTCAAAGGTGAGCACTATACGAGCGGTGTTTTAGAATGAGAAGTGTATCCGTGCAGTCTATCAAACAAACTCTGTAATTAGATGTGCTTCAAGAGAATGGAGTTCCAGTAATTATGATGAAAAGTTCTTTTGAAAGCTGTTGTAACATGTTTTATGTTCAATTTACAGTGAGTCTTCTGGACACAACCAAAATATCAGGAGACTGGGGCTGGCTCACATATCCTTCACATGGGGTAAGAAACGAGTGCTTCTTTATTATTGTTAGTGTGTTGTGAAATGTTAAGTTGTTTTAAAAGTGAAGTGTGTTGTTACTTAAGATAAGACACAAGTGAAGAGTGTGTAGATTCATCTCTCCAGCATGTCATAATGTTCTTCAACCTGTGGTGTAAGATTGGCAGATGAAGTGTTTGCTGTCAGAGTTTCTTTGAATGCCACTCGTGAATGAACATGCTCTTCCAGCTCAAGCCGACTGACTCTTTAGTCATTTTCCTTTTCATTTGTTTCCCTTCGTCCATTTCTCGCTGGCACTAAACCTGCGTTCTGTTGCACGATTTGCTGTTAGTGTTTGTAGTTTTATGATGAGGAGGCTATGTTATCAAAACTGTCTTATTGGCAATGTTGGAGCCGGTGGCACAGAAATTACATAAAGCAGCTTTAAAGTCAGCATGAAATAAAAAAATGACCTGTTTACATTCTTACTTTACATTACTCGCCTTATTGTGAACAGCTGGTGCATATTATCCCAAAGAAGAAGAATAAATAATAATTTCAAAGGTAATCATTCATCAAAATCTAATCATTTGATTCAGGGGTTGTGCATATTTTCAATTGGGCCAGATTCTAACACACACACACACACACACACACACACACACACACACACACACACACACACACACACACACACACACACTTTCTCTAATCCCAAACCCCTCTGTCTCACTCGTTCCTTTGACACATTATTCAACCACTCTCAGCCGTACCATAAAAGAGAGACAGAGGTGTGTGTGTGTGTGTGTGTGTGTGTGTGTGTGTGTGTGGTGGGGGGAGGAGGACAGAGCAGGAGAAGAAAAAAGCAAGGCGATGTTCAGAGTCGGGTGCATTTGCATATTCTAATGGAGAAATGATGCATGGGGTATTGAATTAGTGGTGCACAAAGTGATCTAAGCGTTGAACTGTCACAATTAGCGCGGGTGGCTGTCAGAGGCTGCCTGCGGTGTGATGTCCCTCAGAGGGAGGCGACACGTCGGTTTTGCATGATGTAACATTCCCTCCATTATCAGCTCACATGTTTAACGCTGGCCGAACACAAGTCAATTCCTCAAATCAAAGCGGGACAGTCTTTCACCAGAAATCAAACGGTTTCATCTGTTTCTAGAGCCTGTCGTGTGTCGTGGATAGTTATCTGGAGCTTGTTTTGGGGTGTTTAAGTGTTTTTAGTGATGTTGTTTTGTTGTTCTGGATGGTTGGTACAATATTTTACACTTCTAAACATAGCTCAAGTCCCTCCTTCACTTACTCTATTGGGCTGTGGGACTATACAGCAAGTGAAAATTGAAGTTTGATCACTTAGAAAAGCAACATTTAGCAGTATTTTTTATTACATTTATATTATTATTTTAAATTTTTTATAATTTTATTTTATTTTACCATTGTTATAATCAGGGTTAAAAAAATATTATTTATTGTATTTATTTATTTTGAAGAAGAAATTAATAATTATTCAATGATGCATTATGAAATGTTTATTTTATTTTATTTGACCACAGTTATAGTCAGGGAGAAATATTATTATTATTATTAATATTATTATAGTATTTTATTTATTTATTTATTTATTTTTAAAGAAAGTAATGATTTTAGTCAAGGATGCACTTTCTAATGTTTACTTAGTTTAGTTTAATTTAACTTTTTTATTTTATATTTAATTGTTTATTTCACCATAGTTATAGTCAGGGGTAAAAAAAAGCCATAATATTTATTATTTATTTATTATTTAATGAAAGTAATAATAAAAAAAGTATGCAAGAATACACTGTCTGTTTAATTTAACATCATACATATCATCAAAGATTTTGGGTCATTAAGGTTTTTTTATGAATTCTTAATAAACAATTAATAAATTAAAATGACTGGGTAAATAATGAATTAATGTGAATACTGGAGTAATGATGCTGAAAATTCACCTTTGAATCACATGCATACATTAGAGTTTTAAATCTATTTAAATAGAAAACAGTTAGAAAGGTTTTGCAGTATTTTGGATCAAATAAATGGAACCTTAATGAGCATAAGATATTTTTTATAAACATTTTAGTGAACTCAAACTTGCACGGTAGTGTATATTTCTATAATTATTTACAGGTATGGTTGAGAATGTAAGTTTATAGAAGTCAGTCAAAATATATTATGTTGCAGTTGCTAATAAAGTTACCTGCAGAACTATTTTTACTACAATTTGGCACTGTAGGTGTTAAGTCTGTTTCCTCTGTGAGAAAGAAAGCACAAGACACAGAGAGAGAGAGAGAGAGAGAGAGAGAGAGAGAGAGAGAGAGAGAGAGAGAGAGAGAGAGAGAGAGAGAGAGAGAGAGAGAGAGAGTTTCTGAATGACTACACAGTCGTAAAGGTGCTCGAATGAAATGGATTTCCTCCTGTACAGAGAGCACATTTACTACGACCTGAAAGCTGGAAAATGGGACATACATAATTCACTGAAGTGTGCTTGCAATGCAAGTCAACAAGCCGTACCGCAGTAAAGCTGCCAGATAACGAGCATCCCGTTTGCATTTGCCCTCTAATTACTGTTTGTTAAATGTGTTCTCAGCGAATAATGCAAGCTATTTACTTGAACTTTGCCACCTTCTTCCGTTCGCATCCACTCAATCACATAAACAGCGAAGGCCTGGAACAGCGATTAAACCGTCTCTTGAGGGAAAGAAGGCAGTTATTTCTTCTCTCAACTGTAAAAATGATTTCCACAAATAGATTATGTTAGTATATTCGCACAGGCACAGCGAACACCTCCCCAATTATTACTTGACAGCGCGCTAAAATTAGTGGCGTACTTTAACAGCTCGGCATTAGTTAGTGTACCTGTCTGATGTGACTGCTGCGGTCCCCGCTGAAATGAGCCCAGACAAATGCATCTCATTTACACGCGCAGCGCTCTGCTAGGTGTTTGCTTCTCGAAGAGCTGTATACATTCAACTTCAAATCTGTTGACTCCAAACACAAAGTCAGAAAAATAACAAATTAAATCTCTTTAATATCTCACTTCTTATAAACTGGACGGCAATGAGATAATTATAATAATAATGGATTACATTTATATAGCGCTTTTCCTAGGCACTCAAAGCGCTTTACATAGTAAGGGGGGGGGGGGTGGGGGTGGAATCCTCATCCACCGCCTGGATGATTCGACGGCAGCCATATTGCGCCAGAACGCCCACCACACACCAGCTTACTGGTGGAGTGAAGACAACTAGATTAGATTAAGTGGAGAGATTTTTTGAGTTTTTTTCCCGTGTAAATGACCCTAGTAGCTAAATTCACACACACAGTTTCAGGAAAACAAAAAAACTAAATAAAACCTCAGCCACGTCTCAAACTGTGCTCAGGTTTGTCAAGATAACAAGGCCTTCATATTGAGATCTCGAACTTTAGATTTTGGCATATTATATGAGAAGCAGGACTTCTCCATTTAAATTAATTTAAAGCTTTACTCCACCCCAAAATGAAAATGTTGTTATTATTAATTTACCCACATGTCGTTCCAACTCCATTAAACTCCAACTCCATTCGTCTTCGGAACACAATTTAAGATATTTTAGATAAAAACCGGGAGGCTTGTGACTGTCCCATTGACTGCTAAGTAAATAACACTATCGAGGTCCAGAAACGTATGAAAGGCATCGCCAGGGTAGTCCATCTGCCATCAGTGGTTCAATCTGAATTTTATAAAGTGACGAGAATACTTTTTGTACGCAAAGAAAATAAAAATAACTTTTTTCAACAAATCGTCACCTCTCTGTGTCTCCATTTTGGATATTACCCATCAAGCGCAAGCTGCGTACGCTCTCCTGCATCCGCCTCAATGCAAGAATGCGTTATTTTAATTCAAATCAAAGCATAAATACATGTAGAATACGCATCCTTGAGTTGAGGCGGATACAAGTGCGTTGCTTGCGGATTAAGCTTTTATGGAGTTGGAATAAAGTGAATAATGACAAAATGTTCATTTTGGGATGGATTAACCCTTAAACAGTCGAGATATTACAAAGATCTTATCGGTATGTCTTCCAATTATAGTAGCCCTGGTCATTTAGTCTCAAATGAAAGAGAAATATTCAAAAATACTATATAATAATGCTGTATTAATAATATTATAATAGTCATAATAAATAGTACTATTCATATTATTAATATGATAATAGGCAAAAAAAATGTAAATACATGTATACTTTTATTAATATTCAAGGATACATTATGCAATATTTAGTTTTATTTTATTATACTATTTATATTAAATACTTTGTTTTACCAAAGTTATAATCAAGGGTCATTTTTTTCTTTCTTTTTCTCTTCTTTTTTAAAGGAAGTAATACCTTTATATTAATAAATATGAATATATCATATTGAGATCGCTTTGGTGTCTTAGAAAATGAGATCTCCATTTGTTCAGTTTAATCAAATAATTTATTTTAAGCAAAAACAATTAACATAATATTAAAAAGATCCCACCATTAATTTCATATTAAAATATCCACAATAGTCACTTTATAGCTCTACACTTTCATTCTATACTCGATTGTATAGCTCACACTCTATACTCTTCGATTGTATAGCTCTACACTTTCACTCTATACTCTTCGATTGTATAGCTCTACACTTTCACTCTATACTCTTCGATTGTATAGCTCTACACTTTCACTCTATACTCTTCGATTGTATAGCTCTACACTTTCACCTATACCTCTTGATTGTATAGCTCTACACTTTCACTCTGTAGTCTTCGATTATATAGCTCTACACTTTGTATTAAATATGAATATATCATATTGAGATCGCTTTGGTGTCTTAGAAAATGAGATCTCCATTTGTTCAGTTTAATCAAATAATTTATTTTAAGCAAAAACAATTAACATAATATTAAAAAGATCCCACCATTAATTTCATATTAAAATATCCACAATAGTCACTTTATAGCTCTACACTTTCATTCTATACTCTTCGATTGTATAGCTCTACACTTTCACTCTATACTCTTCGATTGTATAGCTCTACACTTTCACTCTATACTCTTCGATTGTATAGCTCTACACTTTCACTCTATACTCTTCGATTGTATAGCTCTACACTTTCACTCTGTAGTCTTCGATTATATAGCTCTACACTTTCACTCTATACTCTTCGATTGTATAGCTCTACACTTTCACTCTATACTCTTTGATTGTATAGCTCTACACTTTCACTCTATGTTATTCGATTGTATAGCACTATACTTTCACTCTATACTCTTCGATTATATAGCTCTACACTTTCACTCTGTAGTCTTCGATTATATAGCTCTACACTTTCACACTATAATCTTCGATTATATAGCTCTACACTTTCACTCTATACTCTTCGATTGTATAGCTCTACACTTTCACTCTATACTCTTCGATTGTATAGCTCTACACTTTCACTCTATACTCTTCGATTGTATAGCTCTACACTTTCACTCTATACTCTTTGATTGTATAGCTCTACACTTTCACTCTATGTTATTCGATTGTATAGCACTATACTTTCACTCTATACTCTTCGATTATATAGCTCTACACTTTCACTCTGTAGTCTTCGATTATATAGCTCTACACTTTCACACTATAGTCTTCGATTATATAGCTCTACACTTTCACTCTATACTCTTTGATTGTATAGCTCTACACTTTCACTCTATACTCTTCGATTGTATAGCTCTACACTTTCACTCTATACTCTTCGATTGTATAGCTCTACACTTTCACTCTATACGCTTAGATTGTATAGCTCTACACTTTCACTCTATACTCTTCGATTGTATAACTCTACAGTTTCACTCTATACTCTTCGATTATATAGCTCTACACTTTCACACTATAGTCTTCGATTATATAGCTCTACACTTTCACTCTATACTCTTCGATTGTATAGCTCCACACTTTCACTCTATACTCTTCGATTGTATAGCTCCATACTTTCACTCTATACTTTTCGATTGTATAGCTCTACACTTTCCCTCTATAGTCTTCGATTATATAGCTCTACACTTTCACTCTATAGTCTTCGATTATATAGCTCTACACTTTCACTCTATACTCTTCGATTGTATAGCTCTACACTTTCAATCTATAGTCTTCGATTATATAGCTCTACACTTTCACTCTATACTCTTCGATTGTATAGCTCTACACTTTCACTCTATACTCTTCGATTGTATAGCTCTACACTTTCACTCTATACGCTTAGATTGTATAGCTCTACACTTTCACTCTATACTCTTCGATTGTATAGCTCTACACTTTCACTCTATACTCATCGATTGTATAGCTGTACACTTTCACTCTATACTCTTCGATTGTATAGCTCTACACTTTCAATCTATAGTCTTCGATTATATAGCTCTACACTTTCACTCTATACTCTTCGATTGTATAGCTCTACACTTTCACTCTATACTCTTCGATTGTATAGCTCTACACTTTCACTCTATACGCTTGCTCTACACTTTCACTCTATACTCTTCGATTGTATAGCTCTACACTTTCACTCTATACTCATCGATTGTATAGCTGTACACTTTCACTCAATACTCTTCGATTGTATAGCTCTACACTTTCACTCTATACTCTTCGATTGTATAGCTCTACACTTTCACTCTATACTCTTCGATTGTATAGCTCTACACTTTCACTCTATACTCTTTGATTGTATAGCGCTACACTTTCACTCTATACTCTTCGATTGTATAGCTCTACACTTTCACTCTATACTCTTCGATTGTATAGCTCTACACTTTCACTCTATACTCTTCGATTGTATAGCTCTACACTTTCACTCTATACTCTTTGATTGTATAGCTCTACACTTTCACTCTATACTCTTTTATTGTATAGCTCTACACTTGCAATCTATAGTCTTCGATTATATAGCTCTACACTTGCACTCTATAGTCTTCGATTACATAGCTCTACACTTTCACTCTATAGTCTTCGATTATATAGCTCTACACTTTCACTCTATACTCTTCGATTGTATAGTCTGTACTCAACAGTTGCCTCATTAGTTTCTGCTCGGTGAAACACACATGTTGAGATCTTCATCGAGTCTGCTCCAGTTCCTGTTGTTGGTCCGAAGTAAATGGTCATGCATGCCGATCACGTAGATGGTATATACAGTTTGTTTGGTAGTCACAGGCCTGACCCTCATGTTAAAGCGCTACGCCGCTGTCTGCTGGAATCACTATTGATGGATTAAATACTTCAGCCTGCATTGTGCCTCTGATTCCACTTTACAGAAGGATTTGCTGCATAGACACTTTCTTATATATCCATTCGTCTTTCAGGATTCACCACTTCCATTTCCTTAAGATTCAGTCTTCTTCTGAATGCTACATGACTTCGGCGATGTGTGCTGTGCCTCACAATGCATGTTAGAGTCAGGGACAAAAAAGAGCAGAGCACAAAGAGATTGCACTTTCTATTTGACTTCTTTTTCCTTGCGCGTGCTTGTGACGTATTCATTGTCACTGCGGAGGGGCCGCTGTGCCGTGTGTGGCAGATTGTGTCTCACAAGGAGGACTTCTGTAACTCCGGGTCGCTTTACACACTCGTTGGGCACAGCTAGAAGTAAATGCAGCATATGGTTCAAGCAAATCTGTCATGTTTCTTATCATGTAAGTTGGAGTTGATGCTTGTTTGGACTTGATTAGAGTCTTGGAGACCAAAATGAGTTCATATTCTCTGGCGCATTATTTAAAATGATGTCTTGAACTACTAATCGTAAATAGGTCTTTGACTAGCATGTACTGAAAGCTTTATCTCACTCGTGATAGTAACTAATACCATGTAGTACTCTCTCTGACAGCTAGCTGTTCAACACATTTATATCTGCATCTTGGCTCTTGGGAAGTTGTCATATCTCACATTAGCGGGCCATATTTCAAAGCAGTTTTAGTGGAAGGCTAGAGTTTAATGTTATAGAGATTATTTTATTAATGAAGATTGCCACCAAAAACATGATTGCAGAAGGAGCTCCTGATATACATCCAACAAGATAAAGCTGTTTCAAAGTAAATAAACCGTCTGCTGTATTCTGTACTATATCTTGAGTGAAATTATCCATGCAGTTTTTATTAATTAATTAATTCATTCATTTAGTATATTATTTACATATATTTTAATATAGCAAAATCATAAATATACATATATATATTTGTAATTTATATATTTAAATAACAACAAAAACAATTATTATTTAAAATAGATTATAATCTATACAACTGTACATAAATTTAACATATATATGTTTTTTTTCTTTATTTAATATACAAATTTATGTTAAATATATGTATACATATCTAAATAATTAAATACCTAAATATAAATATTGTAATTTTGATGTACTTAAATATGTTTAATATTTATACAAATGTTTTTATTATTGTTCTTTATTTAATATGCAAATGTATGTAAATAAATACATAATTTATACAACGTCTAGTATTATTTAAATATCATTTTATAAACGTTTAATATTTAAATAAAAAATAAATAAAAAAATAGGAGCATAGTCTGGGGGTTATTTTTTTTCTCCTCACCTTCTTCATGTTATGCTGTATTTTTCTTCAATTCCCTGTCTTCCTGTCCTGTCTACCCCCTTGTAATATATGTATGTTATGTATGGACAGGTTGATGGCCCATTTCACTTCTAATTATACCCTGTATAATTTATTATGTGACAAATAAAGAAACCTTGAACCTTGAAAATAATATTGATTTACATAAATGTAGATAATAAAGAAAATATATATAAAGACATTAAATGTATGTAAAGTTTTGTATGATTTAAATGTTTTATTTTTCTTTATTTAATATACACATTCATGTATATTATAATACATGTAATAAATAAAATGTACATTATGCCTAGTATATCATTAAAATGTATTTAAACATCAAAATAATAAATAAACAAATAAATATAATTTTGATAGATGTATTTAATAAGAACATTTCTACAGTATATATATATATATATAAATAAATAAATAAATAAATAAATGAATGAATAAATTATGTATACAAAGTTTAGTATATGATTTAAATATAATTTATAAAATGTGTATATTTAAATACAATTGATTTATCTAAATTAAACAAAGAAAAATAAATATAACAATATATCCAATTTAGATAAGGTTTTATATTTAAATATATTTAAATATTACTTAAAATCTATTTTCTTTTCAACAATTATATAAAACAAATTTGTTTACATTTTGTTTAAATATATATATATATATATATATATATATATATATATATATATATATATATATATATATATATATATATAGGGTTTTGTAGATTGCACTACCCTTTCTTAAACAAATTATTACGTATCTTTTATTAATGCGCGTTTCTGTGCGCACAACTCTTTCGTACATGTTAGTATGAATGAAAAATGAGAAGGGTCTGCATTCTCAGCAGTAACCTGACAAAAGAAATAAAAGCCATCTCAAACTCTGGCCCGGGGAGATGGATTAAAATTGGATTAAAGCAGCACCTTGACTATGAAATCCATCACGTTCCCTCATGCAAGCAGGAGGCTTATGACGTTAGTACGAGCATAAAGCAGAAAGGAGTGATGAGGAGCTGACATGGATTGAAAAGTCAAGAATCGGTGCTCTTTTTAACCTCATCTTGTGTGTGCAGTTCACACCTGTTCCATGTGTGTGTAACCCGGGGTTTGACATGGATCAGACCAGGAGAATGATGTCAGAAATAAAAAAATACAGTTATATTATACATTTACTAAAAGTAAATATGAGTTATTCTTGCCACAATACGAGGGTGTTCTGTGTGGTTGCCAGGTTGTTCTGGCTGGTTGTCAGGGTGTTGCTTGGGTGTTCTGTGTGGTTGCCAAGGTGTTGCCCGGTTGTTGCTATGGTGTACTGTTATAGTTTTTAAAAATAGTTTACATTTTTATGTATTCAGTGGTTGCCAGGTTGTTCTGGCTGGTTTTTAGGGTGTTGCTATGTAGTTTATATAATGTACAATTGTATTATTTATTTTACATCAATTTATTATTAAATTAGATTTTATATTTTAGTTTTAATTTTAATGTTGTAGTATTTTTGCAATAATATTTTGTATTTATTTCAGTTATGGTTTAAGTCATTTTAGTTTGCTTAGTTTAGTTTTTTATGTTAACAATTAGGCAACAATTCTGATTTTCATTTAATTTTTAAAGTTAAAATTAATCTTACAAAATATAAGAATATAATAATTAATCTCTATAATATTTTGAATTAGCTTTTATTTTTATATCTTCAGCTTTCATTTTAATGTTAGCCATTTTGTTATGTGCTTTTGTCATTTTTATTAGTTTATATTTTATTGTTTTTTATTTACATCTATTTTAGTTTTAGTTTGAATAATGTTAGTACTTCAACACATTTTTTACTTCACTTAGTTTTCAAGACAACATTTCTCATTTTTGTGATGATCAAGTTAATGCTTTTCAATCTAATATTTATATGTTATTGTATTTGAATTTATTTCAATAACAACACCAGTTGCTAGGTGGGTTGTGCATCATTCCAAACTGAATCGAGGACGCCTTTTAAAAATCAGTTAGTTTCCAAAATTCTAATTTAATTGGAATTGATTCCTTGCAGACATTATGCAGAAGGTAGAAAATTTGTCAATTGAAATTCAGTGCTGATCATAGATAGATAGATGGATAGATGGATGGATGGATGGATGGATGGATGGATGGATGGATGGATGGATGGATGGATGGATGGATGGATGGATGGATAGATAGATAGATGGATAGATAGCGATGCTTGCCTTTTCCGACATTACCTCTGTCGCTAGGTCAATTAAATTCTTAAATATTTAATCTGGGCTTGCTTACATAAATGTGGTGCTAATGATAGATGCCTGATGCAGGGTTTGTGTCTGAATGCATTGTTATGGATCCTCACACAGTCAGCCAGCCCTGAATCATTTATGGCCTTCATGAACTCATAGTGAGATGTCTTTTTACAGTCCAATTGAAGCTGGCAGTGAGACGGCTGTCCCCAGGTCGACCCCTGACAGATATCTCAGCCTTCCGCACATTCCTGCAGGCCTCCAGTCGCCATCGGCTGTCACTAAGCCAAATCAGTCAGGCCTTGACAGCTGCTGTCCGATGACTTCATTATGCTCCTATCTGGCTCATGTTTGCTGTGACACGTCTTTTGACACCCACCTCCTTTTTCGCTCACCCACCACAATCGATAGCAGTTATAAGGCAGACGGAGACGATGTCAAATGAACTTTGAGAGGGAGATGATATGGATGTATCCAGATGTCCACCCACTCCCCCGTTACCGTCAAACACATCTCCAGATGTCACCCTGCGCTGTCGCATGGATGCACAGGGAGTGAATGCAGCACCTGAGTGCCGTCTGAACGGTCATGCATGTTTCTCTGTCACAGACGTGCAATGATTGCATCATGCTGTATTCACGTCAAGACCGCTTGCAAAGGGCTGAGAAACACCCTCAGGTGCCACACAGCAAACTTAATGCATTGAAAGTGAGTAAATGAATGTTGGGTAAATACGTGATCAGCATTCAAACTATGCATTGAGTGTGTGTATGTATGTATGTATGTATGTGCATATATATATATATATATATATATTAGTCAATCGATTTAAATATTTAATTGTGATTAATCACATGATTTTCATGAGTTAACTCACGATTAATTGCACATTTTTATTTGTTCTAAATGTACCTTAAATACTTTTCAAGTTTGTAATTCTCTAATAAACATGAGCATGGACAAATATGGATGCTTTATGCAAATGTAAGTTTATTATTATTGAAACCATAGTCAACAAAGATCATGAAGACTAGACATGTTTTAAAGATATACAGCCATATCTCACTGCTACACTATACTTTAAAAAAGTAAAAATATACTATGTGATGTTTTATAAACAAGTTTCGGGAGGAGCACGCGCGCATAATTAACACAGCCAATTCATCATCAGTAATCACATCACTTATCCAATAAACACTAGAGAGAACCCCTATAAATAATCAAGCAGCATTACCTCCATTATCTCTCGTCTTCCAGAATCCCTCCACCACCCCAACTCCTCACTTCCAGTCCGTTTTCACCCCAGCAAGGGGTAGGGGGAGCTTTTGGGTCCGGGCCAAAGGCCGAGCTCGGACCCCTCTCCCCGGGCGAGGGAACTATTACCGAGCTCGGAGCCCTCTCCTCGGACAGCACGCCAAATACGCATACCGTTTATTCAGTTCATTATTAAGCAAGTGTGAACTCGTGAAATTACTATCAAGGAATTTTCTGTATTGATTTTTTAAGCTGGTGTTTCATCAGCATTTTGCATTTTGAAGTTAAGATTGTTCTAAATGAATAATTTCTAAATATTGAATTCATTTCTGATAGTTTTGATAATTTAATGGTGGTTCTCGGTAGCTTTTGGAATAATTACACTGAAAAAATATCTACTTGTCTACCTGGAACAGCGTCGTCTTATTAAGAAGAGCAGGATGTCCTCTCTCTCTCCCTTCTGTCTGCTCAGGAACACAGGTGCTTGAATAAATACTGACATTTCATCACCTCTGAATTAGTGAAGGAAAAGCAAAGATCTTGAGCAAATATTGAAGGTTTGGTGTCAAGAAAATGTGTTTGTATAAGAGCATTATATCAGTGGTCAGTGAAGACATCTGCTCAAAGGAAAATTGTATTGCTCTGTTATAGCACAAGAGACTTACTGGAGTTCTCTGTTTAAAATATTAGTTCTCCCAAAAATACAATTAGCTCAAAATATACCCTCAGGCAATCCAAGACGTAGTTGAGTTTGTTTCTTCATCAAAACAGATTTGGAGAAATGTAGCATTACTTCACTTACTCATCAATGGATCCTCTGCAGTGAATGGGTGCCGTCAGATTGAGAATACAAACAGCTGATAAAAACATCACAATAATCCATAAGTAATCCACATGAATCCAAAAATTCATGTCTCATGAAGTGAAAAGGTCCGTGTTTCCATCATTAAGATGTTTTAACTGTAAACATTGCTTCCAGCTTAAATACAAGTTCTTTATCAATAAAACTGCTTTATTCAGAGAATAAGCTGTTTAGTCTGAATCAGGCGAGAAATATGCACAGATCAAGCCCTGTTTAAAATAAAAAAACATTCAAAACAGCTTTAAACAAATATGTTGGTGGATTTGATGATGAAAACAGGAGATGGACTTTTTCACTGGAGGAAGAGTTATTATTAATCATGGACTTATATTTTGGCCAGTAGTGACAGTTTAACCGCTAAATGCCTTAATGATTTATTTGTTTCTTACAAACCTGTAGATGTTCACTTCACAAGACAGTCTGATGGACTGGAGTCGTGTGGATTATTGTGATGTTTTTATCAGCTGTTTGGACTCTCATTCTGACGGCACCCATTCACTGCAGAGGATCCACTGGTGAACAAGTGATATAATTAATTATTAATTTAAGTTACAATGTAGAGAAATAAAAACAGTCTGAAATGAGTGAATAATTGACGTGCAATGTGAATATATTGCAGCTTAAATCATTTAATGTTTGCACAAATTAGATGAGATGTTTGAATTCATATTGAGAGACTTTTGATTGCAGACGTATCTTTGCAAATCTGAGCAACTTATTTTTACTTGCTCATAGGTTGATGTTTCAGTAGAGTAGTCATTCTTTATGCGTTTAAAACCTTTAAAAGTTTCTGTACTCTTGCTGGGCTCATTTTATTGGACTCTACAGCACTGAACACATGTTAACAGTGGATGATGCTCTTAACCCACATGGCTGTGGATGGAGCATAACTCTGGTGAGCATGTGGCCGTTAACTGTCAAAGACTTTATTCCAATCGGCAGGCAGATAATTCAATTCAAATCCAGATTTCTCACACTTCAGTGAAGCGGGACTCCAAGATGAAGCTACATGATTGTGTCACTGAATATACCGCCCAGCATGGCCAGGTTTTCTGTGTTGCTTTTGTCAAACCAGATTCAAAGGGGTTTTATCCTCTGCTAATCTGAAATTGGATCACCAAGAACTGAGACAAGAATTTTCCCTGCCACTTTTTTTTACAGGAGCATTTATGGCTTTTCACACTATTCTTATCCCTGTCAGGCCATTGTTTCAAACTGGTCATTTTGAAGAGGGTCCAAACTGATTTATGAACTGGTGTTTCAGCTTTACTTTCTGTGTTTAAAATATTAATTTAATGTATGTTTGCAGATGCTTGTTATTAGTGTGTATTTTCCATGAGTGACTCGGTGTAGCCAGAAACTTTTCCTGACTTACTTGGTTTTCTGGTAGATTTGTATATTAGATGCTTGTTTTGTGTGTATTTTCCATGAGTGACTCTGGGTGTTTCAGAATCGCTTTACTTCTGTGATGACTGCATGTATGTTTGCAGATGCTTGTTTCGTGTGTATTTTCCATGAGTGACTCTCGGGTGTTTCAGAATCGCTTTACTTCTCTGTGATGACTGCATGTATGTTTGCAGATGCTTGTTTCGTGTGTATTTTCCATGAGTGACTCTCGGGTGTTTCAGAATCGCTTTACTTCTCTGTGATGACTGCATGTATGTTTGCAGATGCTTGTTTCGTGTGTATTTTCCATGAGTGACTCTCGGGGTGTTTCAGAATCGCTTGACTTCTCTGTGATGACTGCATGTATATTTGCAGATGCTTGTTTTGTGCCGCGCTCATTCCAGGAACAACAGCGTGGATTATGAATGGATGTATTCAGGAGAACGATCTCCCCTGGTTCTGCACTGACGGGTTTGACATATCCATGAAAATAAACCAAAATAAAAATGAGACACTTCAATATTTTATTCAAACAAAGATGCTAAAAGTGAGTTAATGAGGGCCCCTGCATGAATAGAAGGAATTCGGACCTATATAGACATGTTATATACAGCTATAGATTTGTTATTAAAAGCTATTAATATTTGTATTGATGTTTCAAATATTAATTTAATTAATTTTGAATAATCTGTTATTTTCAATAAAGCTGTATTAATTTAATACAAGTTTATAGTCCATGAATATTTCCTGATTATCACAAGGAAATTCAATTAATAGAGGTATATTAGATCAGTAAAACCACATTCATTTATAAAAAATGAAATATTAAAATATTAGTTTAATGAATAGTTATTTTATTATTATAATTTTATGTCTGTACCTAATTGTATTTAGTTTTTTATTATATTGATATAATTTGAAATAATGGGCGTTTATATTTTCTGTAAAGCTGTCATGAAGCTGTGAATAATTTATCTATAATCTATTTATAATGTATAATATAATGTAATTATTTAGTGAATAAAAGTTTGCATTACATTATTATATTAAGAATATACAATTAAGCACATTTGATATTAATTTTCATGTATCACATTCTTTTATAATTACCATGTTTTTATTAATTATTATTGTTTTGTTTTGTAATTCTTATAATAATGTGCTTCAATAAAGCTGTCATTGAGTTATGTCATTTAATGTTTCCCATGATCCGAGAAGCCATGGATCTGCATTAAAATAATAGCCTACCTTTTATATCGATATGGAGATTATGTAGATTAGTTCGATTTACATAAAAAGTGTCTCTCTTAGATGAATAATATCTGAGCAGAAGGATTTTCATTGCGGCTCATTGCATCGTCACTTTGATTCATTTCAATCATTTTCTCTCATTGATCGTCTAATATGAGATATAGCTAAAACAAAACGCAGACTTTTATGGGAAATCTGATGAAAGAACTAAACGAATTACTCGAAGCCCTCGAGCCAACCTGCGAAGTCTTAGATTTGTACAGACTGTCTAATCTAATCATTAGTGCAAGGACAAATTCAATTTAACCGCTACAGACTCAAAGTGGGAGGCTGGTTACAGTGTATTTGAATTACCGCATCAGGCTTTTTGTGTTTTCCCATGGGAAGCGCGGGCCGAGGTGAGGCCAGGGAAGTGAGGAAATCTGTACTTGTGAGAAGAGGCCAAGTTCACGGTGGCCGAGCTCAAGGCTCCTCTGAGGTCAGCGTTTTCCCTTCAATTAGACCGGTCGTGTTCATAATGTATTCAGAGGAGGAGATCTACCCAAGGCCAGCGAGCGGAATACTGGCTTTACTGTGACGCCTTACACTTGTGCTTTTCCAACCGCTGGTTATAAGATCGCATGTTTGCCCTTGTTATGAAAAGATTTAGTAAAACACTTTTTGACTGATAAAAAAATGATTTTGACATTTCTGCAGGAAACATTAGTGTTGCTTGCCTTAAAAGTGCTGCTAATTAGTTTTTAAAGCTTTGTGGTGCTTTTTAAGTTAACTTATTTGATTTCAGTTGGTAACTATGGCCGTTTTTATATCATATCATGTAATTTTGTTTTAATAATTTTAGTTATGTGTTTTTGTCATTTGTATTAGTGTTTGTAGATTTGATTATTTTATTTATTTTTTTGCTTTAATTTATTTTAGTTTTAGTTTTCATTATTTTAGTAAAATTTGTGTACAGGTGTACAGGTCGTGGAAAAGTTAATTTATTTCAGTAATTTAACTCAAATTGTGAAACTCGTGTATTAAATGAATTCAATGCACACAGACTTGAAGTAGTTTAAGTCTTTGGTTCTTTTAATTGTGATGATTTTGACTCACATTTAACCAAAAAAATACAAATGAGTTGAATTACTGAAATAAATGAACTTTTTCCATGACCTTCTAATTTATTGAGATGCACCTGTAGTTTTAGCATTTTATTTGGTTGTAAATGTGCGATTTTTCTATTTTTTTGACATGTAGTATGCTTTTGTCATTTGATTGTTTTTTATTCTGTTATATTTGCTTTTATTTCATTGTTAGTAGTAGTAATTTTAGTACTTAATTATGTATTATTTAACTTATTTATGTGTTTGTTTGTTTGTTTGTCTGTTGTTGTTTGTTCCCAAAGAATAATTGTTATTATTTTTTTTTGTCGTTTTTATTGTGCTTTGTGTTTAAACTTTAGTCATTTTAGTAATGTGCTTTTGCCATTTTATTATTATTATTATCTTTATATATTTCTATTTTCCTCTTTCTTCCTTTGTTTCAGTTTTACATTTTGTAATTGTAGTACTTCGTATTTTCTCCCCATGTTGGTTGCCAAGGTGTTTGCCAATAAATACATTTCCTTTTCAGTTTTTTTTTTTTTAGATTTAGTGTTTTTTAATCTAATATTTATATTTTATTTCAACTTTATTTGAATGAACTAAACTACGTTTAATGTTGTATTATGTTCACCACTTGTATTATCTGTTCAACAGTCTTGTTTTCATGTCCTCCTGTTGTTTATCTCGCCGTATATCATGTAAGAGTTTGTAATAATATCCATAGAGGAGAAAATAGATGTGAGATTAGCCTTGAAGAGTATCGGCTAATAACAGAACATCCCGAGGCTCTCCACAGGCCACAAAACCATAATTTTTTCATAACAACATAATGCTATTATGCTGCTACTAGGCCATACGTGTGCAAACATGCATTGCAGCAGCATTATTTTATTATTGTTTGTATAGTATTATAATATTCATTTAATATAATTTTTTTTTTGTATTCATCTTTAGAATTACAGATTTTTTCTATTTTAAGTAAAAAAAAAAAACTTATTTATGTATTTATTTTAGTGTTTTCAAATGATTAATCGTAATTAATTGCATCCAAAATTAAAGTTTTGGTTTACATGTATGTGTGTACTGTGTATATTTATTATGCATATATAAATACACACCTACTGTATATATTTCGAAAATATTTCCATGTATTGCCATATTTAAATTAATTTAATTGATATTATAAATAAATATTGTAAACGTATAAACATAACATATTTTCTTAAATATATACATGTGTGCGTATTTATATATATATATATATGTACACACACATATACAGTATTATGTAAACAAAACCTTTTTATTTTGGATGTGATTAATCGTTTGACTGCACTCATTTATTTTGATTTAATTCAAGTTTTAATGAACTTGAAATCAATACACTTAAACTTCAACTTATCTTTATTCGGTTGGTAGCCAAGGCATTGAGCAATTGACAATTTTTATTTTATTTTTATAAGTAAAATTGTTTATATTTATATTTCATTTCAGTGTTATGTCAATTTTAATTTTATATTTTATTATATTAATTAAATAATTTTATTTAAAAAAAAATTAGCAGCAAACATTACTTTGCAAAAACAATTTTATGCTAAATAATCTGGCAGCTGTTAGTGTCAGAACTTTACTGTAAATAAATACAGTAGTAACATTTAAAATATTACAGATGTAACTTAAATTTACACTGACAGCAAAAAGGTGTAACACAAAAACCTCATGTAAATTAAAAGCATTTATTTCAATTAAAAACGATCTACAAATGTGAGCTGTCACACGGGCAGTTCTGGGAATTTTCACTGTAAATTATAAGATGACTCGCTCTTTTTCTCTTCCAAAAACTCTACATTTAAGAGTATTTTACTTTTGGATGCCTTTTAATTCAAGTTGCTTGCTAAACATTTAGTTTTACCTGTTGAACTAATCAGAAACCTAACCACAGAATATGTCAGTTTACGCTAACGGCGAATACAGCATATGTTTGTACATCATGATACAGTGACATTCATTATTGACAGTTTTCCCATAGTTCCCTGAGCTTCATCATCTGCCCTCCGCTTGTAGTTAGCAGTGAATGTTCAGAGCTGACTCGCAGAGCTCCAGAGATGAAAGCCGCGCTGTGTGGCTCTACACAGTCATCACAGTCATCTTCAACTCCCTGCTTCACTGTTTCATGAGAGAAGAGCTAATTCCCACAGACAGACAGACAGACAGACAGCTCTATCAAAACAAGCTCTCCGCTGAGGACGCTCAGAGAAGACCTCTCTCATACGCTCTGCTTACGCTGAGGAGAGAAGAGGTGCTTCCCTTTAAGACGAAGTGCTGTTCTTCTGGACCGTCTACTCAGTGTTCACGCTGATGAAAGTTGTATAGCATATTTCATCAGTGCTTATAGAAGTCTTGAGGAACACAGATTTGAATTATTTATTTGTGTTGAGGAAGCTGCTTTATGGGTATTGATTTCAAGCAGGGACAGAGTTTACTGCTGTTTTTGACTCTGTATATTCTGTGAAGTGGTATATTTTATTAGTCATTCTTATACTGTATTTTCTTATTTTATATAACATTTTATTTTAATATTATCTGCATTATGTATATATTTTGCCTCATTTTCATATTTTTACACACAAATATTTAGTGGCATGCTGCTGTTTTTGACTCTATATATTTTGTTCTATAATTCCTTATTTTAGTTATTTTTGTCAAATTTTATCTATTTTTTTATTTACGTTTAGATTGTTTTAGTACTTTATATAATTCGTTTTTTATTATTACAGTGTTATATCAATTTTAATTGTATGTTTTTATATTTTATTGGTTTTACTTTTTGGCACCAAACTTGACTTATTTGCAAAAGCAAATATTTGACATTTATGGAAATAACCTTGCAGCTGGGGTGCTTTTATTATGTTTTATTTTATTTTATTTTAGCAATAATGCAAACACAATATATATTGCATCATTTTATACTTTTTCCTCAAAAATATTTTGTTACATGCTACTGTTTTATTTTTCATAGTACTATACTTCCTTAATTTTGCTTTTGTTTCACAGGGGTGAAACCACATATATTTTGCATCTTTATCATAACAATAATAATACAATATTTAGGTAAATGCTGCTGTTTAGCTTTGTATTTGCTGTTGTATCTTTATTGTCTTTTGACAGTATTTAGTGTAAATTTAATTGTGAGTTTAATTCTGTCACCCAAGATTTATTTATTCTATAACCCTTATTGTTTTTGAACCAGAACTATGGTCTTTATAAGTTATAGACTTATATTGTTGCCTTCTTAAATAGCTTCATTGAAGTTAGTTTCAAGTAAGCACTATTTGCTCTACAACCCAGTATGATTATGATAATGAATTAAAATAATATGAAAATACAAGTCTGCAATATCAAGCAGCATATCAGACTGTTTCTTGTTAAAATAACTGTATTTTGGATTTTAGTATTTTGAAAAAAAGCAGCAACTTTAAGTTAGTTATTTTGCAATATTGTTTATTAGTTTGGTGTTCTGTGACCAATACGGTTGATGTTTGTGGACGGCTTCATTCACATTGATCAGCATTTCCATTTATGCTTCAGGCTCATGATATGAATCTTTAAGTTCATTTGCAACTTATAATAAAACATTTATTCATGCCTGATTATTTGCATTGCATAAGAAACTGCTTAAACCGCACAAACCACCCATGAATAACGAGGGATTCTGAACGTTATTAAAGAAATGCAGGCCACATTCATCATGATATTAATCGTATGCACCGCAATGCATATGTAAACGTTTTAAAGAAGCTCTCATGCACATTGCTGTGAAAAGTGATATGCTGCTGAAATAATAATGGACAGATTTATACGAATCTTCACACTGTAAATATGTAAATCCACAAGTAATATCTCTATTGCATTAACGAGGTGTTTGCAACAGCACATTTTGAGCATGTAGGTTCAACTTTTGTCCACATTCCACTGCTTTATTTTATTTTATTATTATTATTATTATTTTGATGGCTGGCTGGCTGGCTGGATGGAGGGATAGATAGGATGCCTAATTTGTAAAAATTTTACTTTGTAAAGTAATTTTTTTAAAAACTTTTTTGTGTTATGTTTTGTGCATTAAGCACTGCCTAAAATAATGAAATAAACACGCACGCATGCACGCACGCACACAGACACACACACACACAGTGTCATGAAATGGTTTTTGGCCCCTTCATGTTTTGCATATTTGTCACACTTACAAGATTCAGATCATCAAACTAATTTTTATATTACACAGATATAATGCATGTAAATACAAAATGCAGTTTTTAAATGATGATTTCATTTATCAAGGGAAACAAATCTGTCCAAACCTACCTGGCCCTCTGTGAAAAATGAATTGCCCCCTCCTGTTAAATCATGAAAGAACTGTGATTATCTACATTATTTTAGAAAGCAGAGCAGATTTCACTAGATACACTCAGACCTGATTACTGCCAGACCGGTTGAACCAAGAAATCACTTAAACAGAACGTGTCTGACAAAGTGAAACATGCTTAAAGAGCCACACATCATACCACAATATAAAGACATTCATTTTAATTCATTCATATTAATGTATTTATATGATATTATACTATAGTCATTGATATGTTATTATATTATACTATTATTATTAATATTTTGTATAATATTTTACTTTTATATTTTCAGATTTTATTTAAAGTTTTAGTAATTTTGTTTTGTTTTTGGGCATTTTTATTATAATATTTTTTTATTTAAAGTTATTTGAGAACTTAACTCCAACTAGCTGAACTAAAATACTTTTTTTTAATATAAATCTGTTATTTAAAGTTTATTTCATGTAAAGTATTTTCAATTTTTAAACCAATTTTTATTTAACGTTTTTAGTTTTAGTTAGCGATATAACCCTGATTCTCGTTCTGTCTTTGCCAGTGGGATGCGATCAACGAAATGGATGAGTATTTCAGCCCCATCCACACGTACCAGGTGTGCAACGTTATGAGCCCGAGTCAGAACAACTGGCTCCGGACCAACTGGATGCAGCGAGATGGCGCACGGCGGATCTACATCGAGATCAAGTTCACGCTGCGAGACTGCAACAGCATGCCAGGCGTGCTCGGTACCTGCAAGGAGACCTTTAACCTCTACTACTGCGAGACCGACCGTGACGTCGGCACCAGCATCTGGGAGAGTCAGTTCTCCAAGATCGACACCATCGCGGCAGACGAGAGCTTCACTAACGTGGACCTGGGGGTGAGGAGACTAAAGCTCAACACTGAGATCCGCGGCGTCGGGCCACTCAGCAAACGCGGCTTCTACTTGGCCTTCCAGGATATAGGAGCCTGCATCGCTATCGTGTCCGTCCGAATCTATTACAAGCGCTGCACGGGAATGGCTCGCAACCTGGCTGTCTTCACGGACGTGGTCACGGGGGCCGACTCGTCCTCGCTGGTGGAGGTCAGAGGTCAGTGTGTGGACCACGCTGAGGAGAGGGACACTCCTAAGATGTACTGCAGCGCTGAGGGCGAGTGGCTCGTTCCTATTGGACGATGTGTGTGCAGCGCCGGCTTTGAGGAGCACAGAGATAACTGCATTGGTGAGTGACAATATTATTCTGCATGAATTTTGAATACTTTAGAAAACTAGATTTTTACATTACCCAGTCCAGCCAAGGATATTCAGATCACTAGATGCGGCTTAAGTCTCTTCTTCAGCTGAAGGCAATTATTTTTGCCTGTTTTATTATATGCTAGGATATGAGGATGTATGACGTTGTTGAGGATGTTACATGTGTTTTATAATTAGGGATAGAGGTTTCATAAATGCTTGATATAATAATTATGGAGGAGATGAGAAGGCTGAGTAGTTGATAGGTCTCACACATATATATATATATATATATATATATATATATATATATATTCTTTCTTTATCAAATATTATTTTATTTTTTTTATTTATTAAATATAGCAGATTAAAAAGTTTTTACATATACAATTATTGAAATGAATTATATAAAAATATTTAAAACGTTTCTTTAAAATATGTTTATACAGTTTGTTTTAGTTATTTTAGGTGAAGTAATTAAACATGAAATTACTGTATAGAGGGTTTTAGAAACACTTAAAAAATATCAACAATATTTAATAGGTTCAACATTAAAATAAATAAAAAGTATTACATTTATGTATATACTGTGGGGAAATATATTTGATTCCCTGCTGATTTTGTATGTTTGCCCACTGAAAAAGAAAGATCAGTCTATAATTTTAATGGTAGGTTTATTTGAACAGTGAGAGAGAATAGCATAAAAAAAAAATCAGAAAAATGCATTTCAATAAAGTTATACATTTATTTGAATTTTAATGAGTCAAATAAGAATTTGATCCCCTATCAATCAGCAGGTTTTCTGGCTCCCAGGTGTCTTTTATACAGGTAAGGAGCTGAGATTAGGAGCACTCTCTTAAAGGGAATTAATTCATCTCAGTTTGTTACCTGTATAAAAGACAACCTGTCCACAGAAGCAATCAATCAATCAGATTCCAAACAGCTTCCAAGAAATTCCAAGAGCTGTCCAAGGATGTCAGGATGAAGATTATAGAGCTACACAAGGCTGGAATGGGCTACAAGACCATCACCAAGCAGCTTGGTTAGAAGGTGACAACAGCTGGTGCGATTATTCGCAAAAGGAGGAAACACAAAATAACTGTCAATCTCCCTCGGTCTGGGGCTCGATGCAAGATCTCACCTCGTGGAGTTTCAATGATCATGAGAACGGTGAGGAATCAGCCCAGAACTACACGGGAGGATCTTGTCAATGAGCTCAAGGCAGCTGGGACCATAGTCACCAAGAAAACAATTGGTAACACACTACGCCGCGAAGGACTGAAATCATGCAGCGCCAACAATGTCCCCCAGCTCAAGAAAGCACATGTACAGCCCGTCTGAAGTTTGCCAATGATTCAGAGGAGAACTGGGTGAAAGTGTTGTGGTCAGATGAGACCAAAATCCAGATCTTTGGCATCAACTCAACTCACCGTCTTTGGAGGAGGAGGAATAGGCAGCCTATGTCTCCAAGAACACCATCCTCACCATCAAACATGGAGGTGGAAACAGCTTGTATGCTTTGGGGGGGTTATACTAAGGGGACAGAACAACTGCATCGCATCAAAGGGACTATGGACGAGGGCATTGAAACCAGGACCAGGGCATTGAAAATGGGTCGTGGAAGGGTATTCCAGCATGACAATGACCCAAAACACACGGCCAAGGCAACAAAGGAGAGGCTCAAGAAGAAGCACATTAAGCTCCTGGAGTGGCCTAGCTAGTCTCCATACCTTAATCACATAGAAAATCTGTGGAGGGAGCTGAAGGATCGAGTTACCAAACGTCAGCCTCGAAACCTTAATGACTTGGAGAAGATCTGCAAAGAGGAGTGGGAAAAAATCTCTCCTGAGATGTGTGCAAACCTGGTGGCCAACTACAAGAAACGTCTGACCTCTGTGATTGCCAACAAGGTTTTGCCACCAAGTACTAAGTCATGATTTGCGAAGGGGTCAAATACTTATTTCAACCATTAAAATGCAAATCAATTTATAACTTTTTTGCAATGCATTTTTCTGGATTTTGTTGTTGTTGTTATTCTGTCTCTCACTGTTCAAATAAACCTACCATTAAAATTATAGACTGATCATTTCTTTTTCAGTGGGCAAACGTGCAAAATCAGAAGGGGATAAAATATTTTTCCACACTATGTGTATATATTTTTTCTTTCACGTATTTCTAATTTTTGTTAATGTTTGTTTTTTTGCTGTTCTGCTGTAAAGAGGATGATACACAATTAAACATTGTAATAATATAATTTTTATGATATGTTTATTATTAAAATAGTAACGTATTATAAAATATAACGCATTTTGATGTAATAGTTTTAGCTGCAATGATCCAATATAATATCATATAATTTAATATAATTCATCAAGTTCAAAATTATAAATGTAATTTTTTAATTAACAAAGATGATGCCGATATAATAATATTGTTATAGATGAATTATCTTATAACTCTGGTTGTAATTTATATAATTTTGAAAAGGCCTTTGGTATAGTTTCTCAGGTCTATTTACCAGCTCGTTTGTGCAGTTCTCATTGCTCTGGAATGAGCAACCACTGTATATTGTA
Source organism: Gymnocypris eckloni scoliostomus (assembly GCA_027564155.1). Taxonomy (NCBI): domain Eukaryota; kingdom Metazoa; phylum Chordata; class Actinopteri; order Cypriniformes; family Cyprinidae; genus Gymnocypris; species Gymnocypris eckloni. The sequence continues at coordinate 20,744,715 of CM050431.1, forward strand.
CGGGACACATGACTAAATGCTGTGGAATTGTTAGTAATTCAATTTCCATCGTATTGGCGGTCCCGCGGCATTCAGTTTTGACCATATTACTCAAGCCGTAACAAACTCATAGTTTGTCAGGCAATTTTCTGCTCGATCTGTAGCTAATAGCACTCACAGCAATCCGTTTCTTTTTCCTCTGCCTCCTTTCTAAAGTGCTGGCGCTGTCTGCGCGTGTCAGTAAAGGTTAAGTGTCTGAGCCACAGAGTCAGGCTTTCGGTATCTAAACTGGGTCGCTGTGCTAATTCTCTCAGTGAACATGGCCTCCTCTAGTCACGCACATCTCAGGGACAAACTCGGCACGGCAGACTGGGCTGCTCTTGCACACCGCAAAACAAATAAAACCCCAGTTTTACGCTCTCAAAGCTTTACTGTGGAAGGATTGCATGTCGTTGCAATAGAAAATGTCAAAAGCTTCCCGTTTTCTTTCTTTTGTTCGCTTTAAGTGCTGATCAAAACGGAGCGCTAGCTTCACGTCTCACTCCTGTCAACTTATTTTATGTTTCCCAGTGGTAGCCGATGCTCCCGGGCCTTTCGGTTCACCGGGAAAATGTAGGTAAAATATCAATTTCAGAGGAGATGAGATAGTTCATGCTCATTGGGGTAGCAGGAGCCTTGTCAAATCCACTCCATTTGGCAACTTGATTTAACCTACTTCGATTCAAGGGAGAGTGTCTTCCCCACCTGTTCGGCTGCTGCTGTGGGCTAACTTATTCATGAGCGCTTGTAAACAGGCTTCTATGCAAAACTATTGTGTTTGGAGGGCCATGATGATGCTGTGCTGGGTTAACAATCAGAAAATACTGCGGGCTACAGTGGTCTCAGGTCATATTGACAGTCTGGAATTGAAAAGCCTGTATTTTATTGTCTTATTCCTGTTTTTAAACCGGTTTTGTTTTGTGTGTCAGAGATTATATGTGATTATTGGGGACTTTCAGCAGCGTTGGCCAGATTTTTTTCAAAGGCTTTAAAATAAAAAGAGTGTTTTGTATTTCACATATTAATTTTTAATACGTGTATTTGAAATACTGCCCATCCCTGAATAAAAGTTAGCTGCATATCATTGCTCTTTTTTTTATTTTGATAGCTTTTGTCTTTATTTGCTTGGGATAAAAGCGTCTGCTAAATGACTAATGTAAATGTAAATGTAACTTAAGTTAAAATACAGCATTAATTTTAAATAGAAATCTTTGTGTAATATTTTAAATGTCTTTACTCCCACTTTTTTGACTAATTGAATGTGTCCTTGCTAAATATATGAATATAAATAAATTATTAATATTACTTTTAATTACTTCACCAAAAAACTAAAACTGAAATAAAAATTGGATGTACACTGAACAAAATTATAAACGCAACACTTTTGTTTTTGTTTTGTTTTCTATGTACACAAAAGGCCTATTTCTCTCAAATATTGTTCACAAATCGGTCTAAATCTGTGTTAGTGAGCACAAGATAATCCATCCTCCTCACAGGTGTGGCATATCAAGATGCTGATTAGACAGCATGATTATTGCACAGGTGTGCCTTAGGCTGGCCACAATAAAAGGACACTCTAAAATGTGCAGTTTTATCATAATTATATGAATTGTCTTATGATATGTTTAACATTAAAATAGTAAAGTATTATATATATTAATATGTGTGTGTACCTGGTATTTATCATGTTATGGGGACCAAATGTCCCCACAAAGATAGTAATACCAGTACATTTTGAACTTGTGGGGACATTTGTTGGTCCCCACGAGGAAACAAGCTTATAAACCACACAGAATGAAGTGTATTGAAAATCTGAAATAGCAGAAAGTTTCCTGTGAGGGGTAGGTTTAGGTTTAAGGTTGGTGTAGGGTGATAGAAAATACAGTTTGTACAGTATAAAAACCATTACGCCTATGGAGAGTCCCCACTAAAAAATGGAAACCAGTGTGTGTTTTTCAACTCAATTCTGTTATTTTGAACTTTCTATTCATCAAAGAATACGTGATTCTCTGTTGTTAACCGAAAACAAGCACTGTAATGTATTATGGCACTGAAGGTTACCCAGCATCGCTAGCACCATAGAAGTGTGTGAATCTGTTTAAAGTGGGTATACATCATCTGTTGAAGGTGAAGGTTTTAAGTTTGTACTTCGTGGCCATGTTTGTTATTGCTATACCATTGCATGATGTTGATTGCCAGTTTTCACTCACCGTGAAACATTAGTGTGACATTACTTAAGTAATGTTAAATAAAACAAATAGTGTTGGACATTAAAATAAATGCATAACATAATACATCTTTGACACGCATTTCTTGTCTAGCATTAACAATACGCTGAAGAAAGGGCACAAAGCGAGGCTTAACAAGAATGCCGTACATTGCCCAAGACGAAATAGCCTTTCTTTATTCCGAACGGCTCAGAGATTCAGAGTTGTTTATTGAAGTCTTTTGTTCATCGTTAAGTTTTGTAAAAAGCTTACAAGTCTGACTTCCTAACATTTCCTGAAATTAGATGATTTCTAAGCCAATCAAAAGCTACTGTACATTGTTGAAGAGGCCAGCTTTTCACAATCCAAGCCACCAATTTCCATTTTTCGTACTCTCACAGATTATAATTATTAACTCCTCCGTACAAGCTAGCGTGTGCTAGTGATTGTTAGGCATCTCTCTGGCTTTCATGAGGCGACAGCCCGCTGGCATGAGGGAATTTCAGAACGCTTTAGTCTGTCACTCTTAGACAATTATATTCATTTTCTGACATCGTACAATCGAATGAAAAGGAAATAAAGATAGCTGTAAAGTTTTAATATATATTGCATTAGATCATACGTCTGAAAGCAGCCAATCAGTTTATGGATTTATTAAGCAGACAGATTCGATTATGTCACATAGACCTCCAGCTGCATGTTTGTTTCTCACAGATCTATAACAAGGTGAAAATATGAAGCGATTCGAGAGATGTGATGAACTGGGTTTGCGTATAATAAGTTATTTATTTGCATGTGTCATCTGTGTTGTTTTAGGCCCCTGTTCACTGTTATGCACATCTTGCAGATCGGTTTTATGCCGCGCAAGTGTTTGATATTTTTGAAGTTGAGGAAAGGATATTAATGTTTATTATGCTTTTTTTAAAGTCTGTTTATGTATATTTTTAAGGAGTTAAGAAGGACACCATCTGTTCTCATCAGCCGTATAAATATATTAACAGGGAGATTTGTTTTCACAACATTAAAAAAAGACCTTTGTTAAGGTGTCAAATTAATATATATATATATATATATATATATATATTATTATGCTGAGAACAGAGGCACATTTACAGAACCCGAGAAAACAAGGATATTGCTCAAGGATTTCCACGATGCGAGACATTTAGACACAATCTTGAAGGAATATTTCAGGTTTAATCCAAATGTTGAGCTAGATCTTTATTAGCATTTGTAGCTCATTTACCACTTACATTTTTTATAAAAAAAATATTATATATATAATGTTTATAGTTAAGGCACTTTTTTATTTGTCATTATTATTTAAAAAGTGTAAAAGATAAATGCATGTACACTTCTGTTCAAATAAGATGTTTCTCGAGCAGTAAATTAATGTTAGAGTGATTTCTGAAGATTTAGTTAATTTAGTTATCTAAAAACTACTAAACAGTCTCGTTCTTCTATTCTTGCATGTGTCATGCAAAAGTTACCTTGTCCTGACATTTTAAATTGAATTGCATTACACTGCTAGTGCTTGCTGTCTTTGTAAGTGCGTTGTGTTAGACATATTTTTCAATTTGTTTTACTGACAGAAGAGTCCAAATAGTGGTATCGGCAGCATGCCACAGAACTTATATAGAACCCAGAACGTGTCTATATGTCTGCCGGCTCGTAGTTAAAATCGTACACGTAGTGAAGTTTCATTTTAGCCACATTTTATGTCAAATTAAGCAAAAACAATAGCAGCCAACATCACATTGGTGGCCCTGATAACAAAACCAGATACTGCGGCTGTAAATGGAAAGAATGAGGATTTGCGAGAGGGGGCGGAGTGGTAGGGTGGGCGACTAATTAGCCTTTTTTGTGTCTTAGCTGGGCGTGCATTGTGTACAGCGTGAGGGTTTTCTGGCCAACATATTACACAGGGATTAAATGAGGAAACGGGGGGCTCCAGTGGACAATATTAAAGCCCCGCACGCAACTATGCCATTGTGGTGACGGTGTTTAATCTGTCAGACCACCACGCAGGCAGGCGGATGGAGGAATAGTGCTGGAGAAAGGCGGAGGAAAGGGCTTTTTCCTGATAAAGGAATGAATTTTATCTCATTAAGACGGAGCTACACCGTGTCACTCAAAATCTCGGCCCCCCTCCCCAACCATCAATATTGGCACTTATATCAGAAATAGTGAGAAACGGTTGGCAAACAAAAGCTACTTCATTTATTCCATGCAGCTGCCGTCCATATTTTGTATTATAATTTATGGGGCTCTATAGACTCAAATTCATGTGTTGGCTAATGTAATGACACTGGAGGGACGTGAATGACAGTGTGATGTTGATAATGAGGGGAAATTATTAAACACGTTATATAATCTGATTTTTAGATTGTGATTTTCTTTTCTTTTTTTGCAGTTAATTTAAACCAAACCCTGCAGACGTGAAAAACAGGCCTGCCTCCCCGTTCGCAAGCAAAAACCGAATGTCTTATCAGCCTATTTGCATTGCCATTGTTCTCACGCAACAAACGGACCATGTGATAAAAATCCACAAAGCCACAGCATCACAGCGACTTCATAAGATAGATCAAGTCTGTGTAAAGACTAGAGAATAAGAAAAGCACGCTCGGCTTTTCTCTGGTAATTGCCATACACAAAACATCAGAGTTTCTCATTCAGATGGCGTCTTTTTGTCAGAGGCTCTGTAAACGCCTCGCTCCATGCACTTCAATTAGACACGCTTAGATAGGTGACAGCAATTCAATCAAACAATTAGCAGCCATTTAATGCTCTACAGTGAAAGTTAGTGTAATTCATCTTTTGCATTCTTACAATCTCTTGGTATGTATGTATAGAGTATATATATATATACTCTATACATTTGGCCCTCTGCGAAAACTAATTGAGGAACCCTGCTCTAAAAAGTGCTGGGTTTAATACAATATGGACAAACCCAGTGATTGGGTTGTTTTTGACCCAGCGGTTGGGTTGCTGCCCAGAAGATTGGGTGAAACATTTAACCCCACTGTTGGTTGAAAACAACCCAATTGCTGGGTTTGTCCATATTTAACCCAGCATTTGTTTAGTGTGTATGAATTTTGTATTTTGTAAAAAAATAATTATTATTATTATTATTTTATAAAAAAAATATATATATATATATATATATATATATGTATGTATTACACAGTATATATAAAATTAGAAATAAATGCAAAATATTTAGAAATTACAGAACTATGCATATTTAATGAAAATACATCATTATACTTTCTTTTCTAATACAAAAAAAGATATTACAAAAAAAAACTTATATGTATATATATATATATATTATGACAAGATATAATAAAGGCCAGTTAAATCAAATGAGTGACTAGTTTTGCTCATAAATGAAGATAAATACTCTTTACACGCTGTGCCAGATGGGGCTGCATCTAATCATGGACTCGCTTTGCTTACGCACCTCCGTAGCTGCTAAAACTAATGCCAGCCCGTGAAGTTTTTAATATCTGTGCTGAGGTCCCTTCTTCCACCAGGATTTGTTAACGTGGTGCCATGTTTCATTTCTGCCTATTAGTGCATGTGAGAGACGTTTAAGAACATAATTAAAGCGGGACGCCCCTGTGGGAGCGTTCAGGTAGATTAAACGACTTCATTAGCTTTACGCTACAGCAAGTGTGCGATGTAGCCTCCGGACAGAAGCAGTGGTCCGAGGTACAGGGCTTCCCTGCTGGGAGTCGACTGTCAAGGATCCTACAGCGCGTGCAGATGCATCTCGTTAGCAAGAGTTTTGATGGTTGAGCAAATTATTACCTTGCTGGTAGAGATATTTTTGAGAACTTTGTAAACCAGTTTTGGACTAGTTTACAGCATTTTAAATGGCCAAATATCTGTTTAATATTAAAAAAAAATAGTTTTGCTTTAAAAGAATAGAAAATGATTTGAAAATGTACTCTGTCTCAGGCCATCCAAAATGTAGATGACTTCATTCATTACATCATTTGCTCACCAATGGATCCTCTGCAGTGAATGGGTGCCGTCAGAATGAGAGTCCAAACAGCTGATAAAAAAATAATAATCCGCAAGTAATAACTCTAGTCCATCAATTAATGTATTGTGAAGTGAAAAGTTACATGTTTGTAAGAGACTAAAGTGTGTAACTTCAAACCTTTCAAACTTGTCTGAATCAGGAGAGAAATATGCACAGATATGTTAATAGATTTTGATGTGACCACTCATCTACCTCTTGGATGGCCATTTTCATTTTTGAGTGAGCTATTTCTTTAAGATGGATTTTGTTTCCATTAGCCCAACTTGGCCAGTCAAGACTAGCATAAATCAGACGAAAGCATGTCTTTTACTAGTCTTTATAGCTCATCCAGGTTTTTATTCTTTAGTCAGCAGGAAGGATGTTAAATGTTCAGAAATCCATTTCAAAGGAAGTTCTAACAAATCATATGAATTCTGTTTAATCATTTATTCATGTCTTTTTCCATGTCACGGGCAGTGGAGTCTATCTGCACAATCACGGGGATTCTCCAAGTCAATAAAGTCACCGGCCGCATTTCTCCTTCTACTGTTAATGACTCTTCAAGGTCGCCCCCAGTTTAGACAAGTTGCTCTCCATCTATCAAGCACTTAGAAACAGGCACCACTTTTCTTGAGTAAATTGATCTGATAGCAATTACCCTCCTGCGCTTGGAAAGTTTAAGATGAGATCTTCGGAGGACAGCCTAACCACAACTACAGACAATAAGATTAAGGGCCAAAATAGAAAACAGAAGCAAAATTGGATGCACGTCCACACAGACCCACACACACATATATCTATATGTATATTAATGCAAGTTTTTGAGAGTAAACTAGATAATAGACTCCTCTGCCCTCCTGCTCTATGCAACACAGTGTAGTTAAAATCAGATTGCGAGCCACAAACAATTAACTCCTTACGGCCCTCTTATATATCCATTAAAAGCCCCCCGCTGGGATAAACAGACATTTTTACACACGGCCGGTTTCGAATTAGGCTGCTTTCTTCAGGCCAGCACAAGCCATTTTCACAAATTAAGATATGCTTGTGTGTCAAAGGTATATGGTTATTTTGTGCATAGGGGGATTGTGTTTGTGGGCTTTATAACTCATGCACTTCTTCTTCTTATAGCCTTGGGATCAATTAAAGGAATAGTTCAATGAAAGTTTTGTCCTCATTTAGCCCTATATCACCCTGAACCTGCATTATTATTTTTATACACGCTATACACATACATTTGAGATTTATGTATTTGAATTGCATATACAATTTCTTTCTATTTGGATCATGCCATTTTGACACAACCCCCCCAAAAAATAATAATAATGTGATGCATATACTGCAAAATGCATATACTGCTTTGAAACAAAGATTGCTTCTGTTTCTAATTCAATTTGTCACATTTAATTCATTTTCTGTAATTATATGTGAAATGTACTAACAATATCTAAGTATAACATTGTTTCTATACCATTTTTATACACAAATGAAACAGATAAGAAACATTTGCAACTACTTGACTATTTAAAATATGAATATTTCCAAAATAGAATATCTCCAAAATGCATTTGGTTAATTAAAAAAAATGTATGATTAAATTAAATTAAATAAAAAATTGGTTAATTGTGAAAACAATTACATTTATTTAGTTAAAATGGATGAACAATATGGCTATATGTGGAATAAGCAATATTCAGTTATAATATTCATTTAAAATGTATGAGATTTATAGAAATGTAATTTATTGATGATACATATATAAACCCGTTTATTGTGTACATTCAGATACAAATAGGCATCACAAAAAAGTGTATTAGTTAATGTAAAAACTGTCTAATCCAAATGGGTATGCAAATTTGAATGCATAAATCATAAATGTAGGCCTAAATATTGTCTGATGTGTATGAATGTTGCAGAGCCTGCCCCAGAGGTGCTCTTAAGAGATTAGAATTGTCTTTTGATAGTAAATGAACGAGAGAGACCAGAGTTGGGTGTTTTCAAGCAGCTCTCTGTTGTTTGGATTAAAACATAATTCTATAAAAATAATATGTGGTGGGAATGACACCAGGGTGGATGACAAAATGTTCTTTTTTGGGTGCACTGTGCCTTTAAATCCACAGAGGAGATATTTAGCAAAACCGCAGATGTTATTATGACTGAAGTCTAATATGCAGGTAAATCCTTGTATTGTAATGCAAAATACGATCCACGCTGTTTGAAATCAAAGACCTGTCTATTTAATGACTATCAAAAGGTCATGTCTCTATTCGCTGTTATTGTACTCTTGGTTCTGCTTGAATTTCATGCATCAATTGGCATTTTGATAGTCAAAGCCGAAGCTTGAAGGCCCAAACGCTTGCGAGCAATTCATCTTCTCCCCTTCTTATCCGTCCGTATTTATTTCTTTATTTATTTTCACCCTCTGGTTGTTCGATCTTGAGACTCGTTCCCTTGTGGTTTGAGGGCCAGTCGGCATTAGGTCTTATCGTGGCCGCACGGCTTCGGGATCTGGACGGTGCCAGTCATGCTCGGTATCGCTGCTGCTGCTGCTGGGATTTTTGCCTGGGGACGGATTGGCCGACTCCAAATGTCACTAACCTTGATTTATGTCACCCCTAAAAGTGCTGTGAAGAAGAAAAAAAATGGCAGAAGCTTATGCTTTATGATTTGAGAGAAATAATACAGCAGGTGCACAAACAGTGGAACATTTTTGCTTTTTGATAGTTAAAAGACAATGTGCATCACAATGCAGCTTCTTCTTCAGTCCGTCTTTCAGAAATCAGCTTCATGGTAAATGCTCCAGAGAGATGATTTTAATGATAACGTTCAGACAGTTCAAGGATTTCAGTCTTGACACGAGCATGATCTGATGTGACTCAGAGGAGCATTTCTTGCCTTAGGTATGAGATATAATGAATTCAGTTTATTCTAAACTTTTTCAAGTTATTTAAAATATGTTTTAGCATGAATATGCACAGTGCCATTCAAAAGTTTGTGTATATTTGTATGTTTGTGTATACTTTTATTCAACAGGGATGCATTAATTGATCAAAAGTGACAGTAAATACATTTATAGTGTTAGAAATAAATATTAATATAAAAATACATCTCAAATAAATCCTTTCTATTCATCAAATAAAAAAATCACGTATCACAACTGTTTTCAAGATTGAAAATAAATAAATCTATATTAGCATATTAGAATGATTTCTGAAAGATGACACTGAAGACTGGAGTAATGATGCTGATTCAGTTTTGTTATTACAGGAATAAATTATGTTACATTATATACAGTGTTGGGAAGATTACTTTGGAAATGGAATAGATTATAGTTTGCAAGTTACCATATTTAAAATGTAACTATACATATTTATTTTATGAAATCTCTAAGGAGAAAATGAATGGAAAAATGCCTTTAAAACACTTGAAAAGACAGGTGGTCACTGTTGTGCTCTACATTATTCATGAGCTCATTAACATATGACCGCCCACGTTAGATATTTATGCCTATTCAACAACTACTACCATGGTTGTGATTGGTTGTCCAATCATAGCAGAGGTTATTTATATCTTTAAATGAGTTTTAAATGTACAGTAACTATTTAATAGGGTCGAAAACTACATTATGAAATTATGACTTATTGGACTTAATAACAGTGCACTTTTGTTAGGCCTTTTAGGGATTTAGACATTATGTCATGTTAAACCAACACAGCAGAAGTGTTTGTGTTGAATATTAGAGTCTGAATGGGAACATCTGTTTTATGGCTCTCACAGGAAACAATCATTACAGTAACAGTACAGGCCTTCATACATCTTTAAAATGATACACCGCTGTGCTACACGTGTGGCTGGTCCAAATCTAAAGCAGGACAGCGAGTACCAGGCGAATGACACAGTAACATGAGTGTGCTGGATGCGTCCGCACCCCTTCAGTGGAGAGGGGGACGCTTACAGCACGTGGGTTTGGAGGACCTGTGATGGAGTGCCCTATTTCCAGCTATGATTTCACTGGCAGATTCATTCATCACTCAGACAATCCTCCCAGCTCATTAGCAGCTGTTGTCTGGCTCCCATAAGAGTTCTGAGCTGTTTGTGAGCATGAAGAGTGTTTGTGTGTGTATTCATTGCGAGTCTCTTAAAGAAACAGTGCACACAAATGAAAATCCTGTGGTTATTTACTCACCCTCATGTCACTGCTTTTGTGTTCCACAGGAGAGAAAGTTTGAAACATCATGAGGGGGGAGTATATGATGAGAGAATCTATGCCTTTAAAATTATACAGTCAAATATTTGACCTGTCAACTCTAAATTTGGAAATTCACAATTTATGATAATATTTAGAGTCAAAATCAGCCATAATCTTTTGTATAATACCACATACATCTTGTAATCTTTTGGCCAGAAAGTTTATTTTAAAATGTCTACTAATATTATTATATATTAAATCTTCAATAAACAAGCTACAGATAGTACAAAATACTGCGGCTAGAGTCCTTACCAGGTCAAGAAAATATGATCATATTACTCCAATTTTACAGTCTCTGCACTGGCTACCTATGAAGTTTCATATCAGTTACAGAATATTATTACTTACCTATAAGGACCTAAATGATTTAGCTCCTGCGTACCTAACTAATCTTATATCACGCTACAATCCAACCCGCTCCCTAAGGTCACAAAACTCTGGACTCTTGGTAGTACCTAGGATAGCAAAGTCCACTAAACTCTGGAATAGCCTTCCTGGTATTGTTCGGGGTTCAGACACACTCTCTCTGTTTAAATCTAGATTAAAGACACATCTCTTTAGCCAAGCATTCATATAATGCATCTCATAATCCTGTACAGCAGATATATCTGATCAAACGCACATTATTATGCTTTAGCTTGGGTTGAACAAATAATGTTTGCTTGGATGAAACAACCGCTACGCTAATAATTATGTCTCTATTTGTTTCTCTGTTTCTGGATTAACATCTCGAGGTAACTAGGAATTACTCAAGCTTCAGTCTGGATCAACCCTTAAATGATCTGAGATGACCGAACACCTGAGAAGAGATGATGACAACCCCTCAGATGACCTCAGAGGAAGACAATCCTCAGACAGGATACAGAATCAACCAAAATTTGCCATAAGTTAAATATATTAAGTTTTTACAATATATAAATCTGTTGTACAAACTTAATTTCCTGTAAAGCTGCTTTGCAACGATTGTATCATAAAAAGCGCTATACAAATAATCCTGAATCTTGAATTGAATTATTATAAATAAATATTATTATTGTTATTGTTGTTGTTGTTGTTGTTTTTTCAATGTTTTTTTATTTGGACAAAAATGTTAATGTATGTGTTTTTTATTGTTTTTCAGCTGTATAATTGAGGATATGTAAATGCATGTTAGCAAATGCATTACGTTATATTATATTGTATACTATAATATATTGTGGAATATATATTATCGTTATAATATATTGTGGTTTATATATTTTTTTTCTACTGATTAATCTTGATCAGTTGTATAATATTTTTATTTTAACATTTGTTTTATCTTATATTATATTATATTGTCTACTGACTAATCTTTGAAGAAATAATCTGATAAAGTACATCTCTTTCAGTCTTATGATTTTTTATTTAAAATATATTTTATTAGTGTTTAAAAGTAGTAAACAATAAGTCAGCCAAATTCATATTTTATTTTATTTCATTTATATCATTTATTTCATTTATAAAATTTTATTTGAACATGTTTTATTATCTTTTAAATAATAAAGATATTAAGTAAACAATAAGTTAATCTTTTCAACGTTTTATTTACAAGTTTTAACAATTGTTATTTTGTATTATATTATATTATTTTATAATGTTTTTCTAATCTTAAACCTAATCCAGTGGTTCTCTATCAGTCTTATGATAATTTCATGTTGAATCTTTATTCATGAAATCTGTAATTCAAACACTGTTTTTGACACTTACTGTGGAAAGGTTGAGCGTGTGAGGTTACACTACGGTAAATAAAAACATTTTGTTCATGTCGATGCTTGAATCACCTTGTTCTCCTGCAAGACCTCGTATCAGGTCATGAAAAACACCTTGGTGGTTATTTCTTTCAACCATATTTATTTAACCATCTACGTAAAGAGTAAAAAATCAAGGTCAGCATACAATGGCTGTAAATATTCATTAAAATGCATTGTAATGCAAATGTAGATGCAAGGAGAGCGGTGCTCTGACAGGTGCTGACAAACCAAACAGTGTGCCAATGGGCAACAAACAGAGAACACAGCAGCCCTAATGTAGTGTATGTAAACACCGCCGGATAAAGAGCACCTCTTCTCACCCCTCGTGTTTTTAACAATTATCTGCTTTGAAAAGAGAGTTAAGTAGACAGAGTCTTAAAAGCGGGATTTCAGTCCAAAACAGAAAAGGTCACCAAAGTCCATCATGATTAAGTCACGTCTGTCTGTCGGTGTGCATGTCGAATGTACTCTTCTGATTGTGTTGCCAGAGTATTCTGTCAAAGACTTCAAAGAGCATAGACGTCACTGTACTCCATGAGCAATGTTTATCATGACCTGCTTTTCAACTCAGGAGCTTTTCAAAAAAACATCAAGGGAGGGAAGGAATAATCGGATCAAGCCAAAGGAAAAAAAACAGCCAACGATAAATACTGCAAGCAGGAAGACTGTTTGGACTCTCTGGGGTTTCTGTCAGTGGAGATAAAGAACTTGCTATCACTCTATTATAATTCTCGAGTCCCCCCCCCCAAAGCTCAGATTCCTCACCATGTACTTGTTGTCCTCACTTGAAATTTTTAACTGCTACACTTGAGAGTGACTGTGTCGCAAACTGTTTTTGCTTCCATAATGTGATGTATTTCTGTGTTAAACAGGATATTCAGGGAGAAAGCATAAAGGTTCATAAAGGAGGAAACCTGTTTCCCTAAATGAATAAAAACAATTGTAAAAAGCAATTGCGACTTTTTCGCGAACCTTTCAGTGAACCGTTGTTAAAAGAACAATTTTCCTTTATTTATTACATTTTTTTGTGTAAAACATTTTAATAGTTTAAAGAACCCTTTTTTTCGCTGCAAAGAACCTTTCATGAAAGGTTCCATCATGGATATTAAAGGATCTTTATGGAAAAATAGATGTTAATAAAAAATATTTATACTTATTTATCCACAAAAAAATTGGTTGAATTGTGAAAAGCTTCCTGATGAATGCATATTTAAAGGAGTAGTAAATTCCCTGGTAATTTACTCACCCCCATGTCATCCAATACGGTCATGTCTTTCTTTCTTCAGTCGAAAAGAAATGCAGGTTTCTGAGGAAAACATTCCAGGACTTTTCTCCATATAGTGGACTTCAGTGGTGGCCAGCGGGTTGAAGGTCCAAATGACAGTTTCAGTGCAGCTTCAAAGGGCTCTACATGATCCCAGCCGAGGAATAAGGTCTTATCTAACAAAACGTTTTCAACGTGATTACATAATGCGTGAGGTCTAGCTAGTGCAAGATGAGCATTCGTGGTTGAAAAGTATATGCATTAAAACAATTTTTTAGAATATGACGGATCGTTTCACTGGATAAGACCCTTATTCCTCGTCTAGGATCATGTAGAGCCCTTTGAAGCTGCACTGAAACTGTCATTTGGACCCGTTGGTCCCCATTGAAGTCCACTACATGGAATTTTTGTTATTTAAAACCTTAATTTATTTTCGACTGAAGAAAGAAAGACATTAACATTTTGGAGGACAGGAGGGTGAGTAAATGATCAGGACATTTTCATTCTGGAAGTGAGCTAATCCTTTAAAGCAGGAACAGAAAATCTGTCATTTAGATTTTATGTTGACTTTGAATTTTTTTTATGGATATCTAAGTGGAAAAGAAGCAGATTGTGGATTGTGCTGAGTTGTTTGTGTTTCTATTAGCATGTGAGGTGGGTTTCTACAAGCCCGTGGCAGGAGATCAGCGCTGTGGGAAGTGTCCACTCCACAGTCACTCTGAGACACGAGCAGCTCTGACCTGCCCATGTGATGCCAACTTCTATCGTTCCTCTACAGACACATCTGCTTCTCCCTGCACAAGTGAGTCTTCATGTCTGCAAACCATTAGATCAAGAAATCTTCTAGCTTATCATTTCTTTAGAGACCATGGCCTAGAAACGTATTTGAAAATCCATATCTGGAGGTCGATGTATATATATACATCATTTATAAAACATTTCAAATGTTGCAGGATCGTTTCTCTGCACTTTATAATTAAGTCTCAGTGTATTTGAATCAGCTGGGATTTTGTTGGTTTTTAGTGGATGTACCACAGGTGAAGATTATTAGATTGACTATGTACTTTTATTTTATTTTATACATTATATAGATGTTATATTTTATATGTAATTTTGATCAGCCTGATCAAAGAAACAAAACGAAATAAATAGATCATATAAACTTAATTAAAAAAATGTATATATTATATAATGTCCTATCATATAAATATGTTTTATCAGTATATATGAAGAAATAAAATAAAATAGATAAGATAACAATTAAGTAGAAATAAGCAAAAAAAACATTTTATTTAATTACATTTATTTTTTATTTATTTGAAGTTTATATTTGACATAACAAATGTGCTCTTGTGGAATCTGTAAAACAAATGTAAATATTTTGAAATCTAATTTAATTATAATAGTATTTTTTAAACTGCTTTAAGATTCCAAATACTTTCTGATACCAAAAATCGAACTTTTTTTTTCTTTACTTTTAATGAGTGGAAAAATCGTAAGGCAAGATTACTTGTTGAACCGGGGTCGTGTGGTTACTGAAGTGCAAATTCAATCATTCTCTTTTGATCAGCTAGCCTGATAACCACCAATTCCCTCAACCTCACTAATTAACCTATAATTAAGAACTGTCTAACTTCACCCTCCCCACAGGACCTCCGTCAGCTCCAGTAAACATCATCTCATCTGTGAACGGCACCTCGGTCAATCTGGAGTGGGGTTCACCTCTGGACACAGGAGGCCGCAGTGATGTCATTTATGATGTCCTTTGCCAGAAGTGTGACAAAGACGGGGCGCAGTGTGAGGACTGTCGGGTGGGTGCCGGAGGGGGTAACGGGGTGGGGAATGGTAACGGGGGTGTTGCAGACACCAATGGAGCTGTTAGCGGGACAGTTGGAGGAGGAGGAGGAATCATGAATGGGGTGGTGGTGTCCCGGACAGGAGCAACCCTAGTGCGTTTTGTCCCTCAGCAGACAGGACTTACAGAACCATGGGTGACGGTGCTGAATCTTGCCGCTCACAGTAACTACACCTTCCGTATTGTTGCTCTAAATGGAGTCACACACCTGAGCAACGAGCTGCCACAGTCTGTGACAGTCAATATCACCACAAACCAGGCAGGTAGGAGACACTACTGGGTCATTCAAATTTGATTCCATTAATTATTTGCATAATTCCTAAAACACTGCTGCTTGAAAATCAAGATCTTACTAGCCTATGAGGTCTAGTCTAGTCTACGCTTTATCTAATTCGCCTAGTCAAAACCCAGCTGACTAGTCCATGATGAGTTTTTGAAACTTTGGTCAGCCTCAGTCAAAGTTTTCTACAAAGGTTGAAATAGGCCCCACCATCTAGTAATCTAACTTATTAACCACCTAAACTAATTTGAACCTAATTTGCTAATGACCATATTGACCAGTTTAAATAGAATAGACAATGCAATTTAACCAGGTTGATGTCAGCAAAACCAGCTATAGTAATCTAACTGATGAACCTTCTCCTTTTAGAATGACCTTAAATTACTAGTTTTTAGCTGCTTAGTTAAGGTGGTTTTCCAGTCCTAACCAGATTGACCTTCACTTAACAAGCTATTAATCTAATTGATGTAGCACCTAGACAAGTCTGAACTAGCCAAAAATCACGAATAACCAGTTTTGAACAGCTTAGTCAAGGTTGTCTACCAGTTTTAAACAGTTTAGTTTAGGTACCAGTTTAGACATCAACCCTAACAACATTAAACCTAAGGTAGTTTGAACCAGCTAATGATCATAAATCACGAAAACCATAAATCCATCTAAAAACAGCTAGAAACCATCTAAAGCTGATATGAATAAACAGTTTGGAACCGCTTAATCAAGGTTGTCTACCAGTCCTAACCAGGATGACCTATGTTCCTTCAGCAAGCTAGTCTTGCCGATTAACCACCTAAACTAGTCTGAATCTCATTATGACTATAAATAGCCAGTTTTAAGCAGTTTAACTTAGGTACCAGTTTAGGCACCAGGCCTAACCAGGTTGACCTCTGGCCATGAGCAAACTAGTCTAGTTAATCATCTAAAGGTTATCTGCTAATCCTAAACACATTAATATTGACTCCACAAGCAAGTACACTTACTAACCAACCACCTAAACTAGCTTCAACCAACTAATAAAGATAAATAACCAGTTCTGATCAGCTAGTAGTATGTATTTTCCAGCAAGAATAATACAGTACATTTTATTGTTCCTTGTGTAATATCAATAACAATACATATTATATTTGTTGTAGATTGAATATGTTGTCTTACTAAAGGGCCGTTTATGTCTTTTGTTTTCACAGCTCCGTCTCAAGTGATGGCACTCCGACAAGAAAACGCCAGTCAGACCAGCGTCACTCTTTTCTGGCATGAACCAGTGCAGCCCAATGGAGTCATATTAGAATATGACATCAAATATTATGAAAGGGTAATTTCTTTATCCTAGTGATTAAACTCAAGGTCCCACAAGAGTGATATTTATTAATTAACTGAGAAGGTCTCATCACCGAATGACTTAACCATTTAATGAAAGGTCACATTTTATAGACTAGCCTGGAGTCAAATATCTCAGTTTAACCACTTGGTTTATTGGCAGCTCAGGCTAATTGAAAGGAAATCACCAACCAATAGTTCTCTCAGACTGATTTGGCCAGATTATTTAAAGTGACATTGAAGGCAAACACAGTGAGCCCTGCCAAACACTGGAGGGAAGTTAATTGTCGCGTGAGCTGGGAGCTTTGCTTCCTAATGGTGCAAAAGAGATCTCAGCTGTGACAGAGAATTAGTATACAGTGCCTAGTCAACAATGCCGCTGTGTAAATATGATTTACGTGCATTCCCTGTTTGCTGTGTGCTGCTGATTCCTGGGGAATGGTGCTTAACAAAGACCACGCAGTAGTTTTTGATGGATATACAGTGCTGGCCGTCTCCTCGGGGGACAGAGGAGCATCAAAGGCTTTTTAACAAAGCGAAATGCTTTGGAGGGGACAGAGTTCACGGACGCAGTGGGGCGAAGAGGAGAATGCTAACAGATTAGTGAGCGCTTCAGTTTAATCGGTCCAATCCTCCAGCCTGGGTCTCAAAACAATGATTGTGTCAGATCCTGGTGTGAATGGTCCATTATTGTCTATATTTATGGATTTAATTACTTTAAATGGAAGTTTTATTTGAACATAACCACTCATTGACTTATTGGCCCATTTTCACAGGATAACGAGCAGCAAATTTATGCTACGCTGAAGTCAAAGAACACCAGCGCTAAAGTGTCAGGTCTGAAGCCCGGCACGAGCTACATCTTCCAGATTCGGGCCAGAACCTCGGCTGGTTGTGGGCGATTCAGCCAGTCAGTGGAGATACAGACCGGCAAAGCATGTGAGTGTTTTATTACTAGTGCTACGGACATGAATAATACTTCAATCATGTGGACTGTTGAGGAGAGAGGTGGCATTATTATTGGCATTATTTGCCATTATATGGCAAAAGCTAATCTTTATTATCTTTTGTACATATTTATATTTGTTTACGATTATTTTTATTTAATATATTTTATTGTTTTAATCTTCAGGAATCGGTTAAAAACACATCTCTTCTATCTTTATTTTACCCTCTAACTCTAGCACTCTCTATTCTAATTCTATTCTTTAAAAAAACTTGCCCCTTTTAGACTTGCACTCTATTCATTTACTAACTGCTTGTTCATTTACAAAAAAAACTAATACTAGTTTCTAAAATATAATTACAATTATATTGTACTTTTATATTTGTAATCTTTAAAAATATAGATTTTATATAAATATATGCTTTTTTATTTTTTTATATATTTTGGCATGAATATATATTGGAAGAATGAGCTTTAATATAATTGTATTATATGGTACATTTGTGTTAAGAACATCCTATTATCTCTCATTAATCTCACAGTGTCTCAAGTCAGTGTCCTGTATATGGCATCTCTAAAAAATGATCTGAAACATACAAATGCATTAAACCTTCAGTTTGCATATTCGTGATGCACCTTACACTGATGGTTTCACATGTTGTTGTCATTGTACACAAACATGCCATTTCTGTCCCAAAGTCTCCTGCAGTGAGAACTGTTGATGATTCAGTGTTTAATGACGCGTTTGTGTTGATATCTGTTTTTCTTCAGCTCCCCTGCGAAATACCAACATGGCAATTATCTGGATCTGCATGGCTTCGGTAACAGGACTGGTGACATTTCTGGCCGTTGTCATCTGCAGAAAACGGCAAGAGGAGTACTTTGAATTGTCTGCATTCATTTCCCTGCTTTATTCTGTTACACATGTTAAAGATATAAATACATTCTGCTGTCGTTTACTCACTCTCACATCTTCCAAACCTGTATGACTTTCTTTCTTTATTTGTTTCTGTGACTCAATGAGCTGAATTGTTGAATTATACTGAAATGAAGGAAATTATTCATAAAAATTATTTGACTCAAAAGTAGATTCATTCACAAATAAAACATCCCTACTCTCATAAATGTTCCAAGAAGAGTATGGGTGGATGTTGAGATTTTAGCTGTTTCAGAACTCATACAGGTTTAGAACAATATGAGTATGAATACAGTTGTCATTTTTGGGTGAATCATTGATTTAAGAGAATATTCTTGCCAGCTTCCTCTTGAAATAATCCCATTCAAACACCTCTATGACTCATTCTGTAATTATCTATGAAAGAGGGGCTATATTTAGGTACACGTACACCCCGAAACACATACATCACAATGGAAACTTGATTTAATTGATTTCGGACTAATAAGACTGCAAAAAATAACCTTAAGTCACATATAGCACAGAAATAAAAATCCCATTCATTTTCTCCATATAAACAGAAAGAGCTGCAAAATGTCATGATACTCTTGAAGCATTGCGAATGATCCAAAGTAATGTTTGCGTAAATACATTTTGTTAATGTATTTCATTCTTTGCAATCTTATGCTCAATAGTTTTGTTTTATACCATTGTTGATTTAATAATTCTTTCATCATTTCAAATACGTTTTTGCTTCGAAACAAATGTTCAGTATGATTCATCTCAGAGCTGCTTGATTTGGATCATGACTTGAGCTCTCTCTTGAAGACGTTTCTGCAATCTCAGTGGAGAAAATGAAAAGTGGGTGGCTTCTGTTGCTTTTGAGGACAGCAGCTTAAAGTTTGTGTTAAATAATGAATTTGATTATACTTTATAATCACTTGCTTCAGTGAACAGACACGTTCTCAGTTTGTTTGATATCTATAAGGCGGCGGACTAAGACACAGAGGATGTTTGTTATCCACATGTGAAGCAAAAATGTCTTGAAGGTCTTTGTTAATTAAGCATCGAGTTAATTAAGTTTTACATGCTTTATTATTAACACGTGGGTTGTATATCACAAGGCCCATTAAAAACCCACAATATTTCTGTTTCTTCTGGTTTGCGTTACAGACGTTGTGGGTACAGCAAAGCTTTCCAGGACTCAGACGAGGAGAAAATGCACTACCAAAATGGCCATGGTACGAGAGGCACTCGTTTGCCCCATGATTCCTCTTTTAATGAATTTTACAGGAAACTATTGCTTTTTTGGTCCAATATCTTGCTGTAGCTGCTGTCTGGGCCCTACAGAGATTGTGGCTGTGACTGAAAATTGCTTTCATGCTGCAATATGTGACCAAATGCTAATTCTGTTTATTCTAGTATCATTTCCAGAAGCCAGATTTTATATTGATCCCCACACATATGAGGACCCCTGCCAGGCTGTCCACGAATTTGCCAGAGAAATTGAAGCATCCAGGATCAAAATAGAGAAAATCATCGGTTCAGGTACAGCTGTCCTCGTTGATTGTGTGAAATACACCTGGGCATCTGGGGAATACATGAGAAATGCTTGGAACAAGATCAACAGAATATAAAGTTCTGCTCAAAGAATATGCAAGACGCTTATGTATTAATATATAAATATATATATGCAAGTGCTAAAAAAACATGCTAAATATCTTGTGAGAAGCACTGTGTTTATTCATATCAGTTTAGTATTAATGCTAAAGCGGTCAGATATCGGGTGAATTTCATTGAAAGTGTTTGACTCTAAATCCAGCACGAGTGGACACTGTCCAGTGTCTAATCTTCTTTTCTGGCACACTTCAGGAGAGTTTGGGGAAGTGTGTTATGGCCGGATGAAGCTCCCGGGGAAACGGGATATCCCGGTGGCTCTGAAGACTCTTAAAGCCGGCTACACTGAGAAACAGAGGAGAGATTTCCTGGGAGAAGCCAGCATCATGGCACAGTTCGATCATCCCAACGTCATCCACCTGGAGGGAGTCGTTACCCGCAGTGAGCACTTTACAAGACTGTCTGTGAAGTGCACTTATTATTGACACATTTTGTGTTCAAAAATATTCCATTCCATTTATGTAGCAGAATGTTTGCTCTACATCTCAAACACAGTATTGATTTTAATTATATTATTGAATACAATGTAAATAGATTTTATTAAGAATAAAGGTTAACACTTTTGTATAGGGACCAATTCTCAATAAGTTGCTTATTAGCATCCCTATTATTAAAATATTGGCTGTTTATTAGTGCTTACAAAGCACATATTATATTCATATTATGATCATTTTCTACATCCCGAATCCTGCTCAATACCTAAACTAAAAAACTACCTTACTCTTACTAAATATTAATAAGCAGAAAATTAGGAGTTTATTGAGGCAAAGGTCATCGTTAATGGTTTGTTAATAGCGACTTTAAAATAAAGTGTGATCAAAATATATAATATAATTTTTATACTAACGTTTTTATTATTGATTTAAAAGTTTAATTAGTACAAAAAATGAAGATAATTATTTAAAATGTATTTAAAAATTATTTAACATATTTAATATAATTATATTATACAATTTTGAAAAAAAATTATAATCTACAAATAATAAAATACTTTATATTAATTAAATGTATGTTAAAATTAGACATTCTTGTGTATTACTTTGTATACATTTTATATACATTTTATAAGAATTATATATATATATGTTTGTACTAATTATTATTTTTTAAATCAGTATTGTATCTTTTTACCAAATTAATAAAATGTATTATACATAAATAATATGTATAAAAATAACCTAAACTATATAGTTTATAAGATATTAACTGCAATAGTATTAATAGCTAATTTTGTAAATAATTATCATTACATATTCTTATTAGAATAACATACATTATATATAATAATATTTTATATGTGTGTTTAAAATATAAAATATAATATTTCTCCTGCATGTATATTCTAAATAATCTTTATAATATATATTCATTCTCAAACTCAAGCCAGTGTATCTGTAGTCTACCCTTGAAGTTGATTTAGACCAAGATCATCCTCTCAAGGTTTATTGTACCATAACTATCAGATACATGTACATCACTTCTTCACTCAGTAAATAATAGAAAACCTCTTCATTCACACTTCATCACCTCTCCAATCTCTTGACGTCTTCCTCTTGTTTTTGTATTCTCTACCAAGGCAAACCGGTAATGATCATCACAGAGTACATGGAGAACGGCTCTTTGGACTCTTTCCTGAGGGTGTGTAAACATGTTTGTGTTTGTTCTCGTATATCTCTGTAGTTTCGCATTGCCTTGCTGAACCTCCCTGTGAGCTGAAGCTAAACTTCACAGGATTTCTCTTCCTCTTCTTGTTTCTCGAAACAGAGACATGACGGTCAGTTCAACATCATTCAGCTGGTTGGGATTCTGCGTGGCATAGCAGCTGGCATGACTTACTTGGCTGATCTGGGGTACGTCCACCGGGACTTGGCTGCCAGGAACGTTCTGGTCAACAGTAATCTGATGTGCAAGATCTCAGACTTCGGTCTGTCACGCGTGCTGGAGGACGATCCTGACGCAGCTTACACCACCAGCGTGAGTTTGTGAATCCGGGAACATACTCTACAATGCTCAGTGTTTTTTCAGACACGCTTTGGTTGTGTTTTCTCCCTAAACTTTCTCGTCTTCTGTCTTCATTGAATTTTAGGGAGGGAAGATCCCGATTCGCTGGACGGCGCCGGAGGCCATCACCTATCGGAAGTTCTCCTCCTCCAGTGACGTATGGAGCTATGCAGTGGTGATGTGGGAAGTGATGTCATATGGAGAACGGCCATATTGGAACTTGACCAACAGAGATGTGGGTCTAAACTACACTATTGGCTACATACAAGTTATTATAGTGAACAAAACCTGAATCTCAAACCATGGGGGATTAGTTATGTGAAACAAAATAAATATAAACAACTTATACTTTTAAACATAAACATTTTAGACATTTAAAAGAATTCTAAACATTTAAATTCTTAGTTGTGTGTGTGTGTGTGTGTGTGTGTGTGTGTGTGTGTGTGTGTGTGTGTGTGTGTGTGTGTACTTACTGAAACTTACACTTTCAGATTTTAGACATGTAAAAAAAGCTAAAAATGACAAATAACTAAATTATTAAACCTTTACAATTTAAATGAAACTTTAAAAATAAAGAACTAATTCAAACATAATACAAGTAGCAAGTAAATGTACATTTTAACTCTTAGTTATATATGTTTAAGTTGTACAATATATATATATATATATATATATATATATATATATATATATATATACGTGTGTGTGTGTGTGTGTATAGTATAAACTTACACTTTCAAATTTGTAAAAAAGCTAAAAATGACAAATAACTAAATTATTAAACCTTTACAATTTAAATAAAACTTTAAAAATAAAGAACTAATTAAAAAATAATACAAGTAGCAAGTAAATGTATCTTACATTTTTAGAATTGTTGATATTTTTTATATTTCAGCAATAATTCTAAATTTTCGTAAAATGTATTATTATTATTAAAAGTAATAAGGAATTCAAAATATTAATAAAAACTGTAATATAATCTCAAAGATACTAAAATAACCTTAATGAGTATTTTGATATTATCCTAGTAGTAAAGTAAAGTAAAGTAGCAACGTGTGGTAGTAAATTTAGCTTACATTTTTAGAATATTTCAACTAAAATCATGTGATAACAATGTAGTGTATGGCTTTTTATTAATTATTTATCATTGCACGATGCAGAATGCTGCTTTTTTTAAATAGTAGGTAAGCAGTATTTAGTGTACTTGGCAGTATGCAGCAAGCAGTTAGTATAATAGTAATATTCCATTCCAAACATATCGAAACATCAGCCATAGTAGAATCATTTTGGCAACTCCCCAACATTAATCCCGTTTGATTGTTTTTTCTGCAGGTGATCAAGTCCGTAGAGGAGGGCTACCGGCTCCCAGTCCCCATGGGCTGCCCCGGGGCCCTCCACACCCTAATGCTAGACTGCTGGCAGAAAGACCGCAACGAAAGGCCCAGATTCTGCCAGATCGTCACGGTCCTGGACAAGCTGATACGGAACCCCGAGAACCTCAAGTCAATGGGCACATTGTGCAGGTGAGCGGCCAGCAATCGATACGCCGCCTTCGGGGGGGATCTACCCAACAAATGCACTTTGTTGGCGTCAGATACGATCCGCTTTAAAAGTCTCGCAAAGTTGATGAGAAAGTTTCATCCGAGTGGTTCGGAATACGGCGGGCCACAGACGCAAGTGTACATTTTCCAATAAGCTCATCTCAAATAGATGTGTTCGTTGTTAAATAAAAGACCTCTGCGCTATATTGACATTGATCTGCCGAGAACCGAAAAAGAACGCTTCTGCTTTCACAATTGGACTTGTATAAATTGCTCAGCTCGGAGCGCATGTCTTGTCAAGTTGCCGGTGCATATCCAGATGCGCTGATGGGAAGAAATAGGGATTTCATCCCTGTATTAATCTACCCAAACCATCCAAATCTACAGCTCCCACCTTCTCTATCATTTGAACTCGTATTGATTTTCTGCCCACGCTCACCGCATTTCATAGGTGCATCTCGTACGCACCTCTTCACTCCCCCTGCTCTCGTTTCAGATTAAACAGTCCTTTGATGAACAGAAGTATTCCTGATTTCACCAGCTGCAGATCTGTGGACGAGTGGTTGGACACCATTAAGATGGGCCGTTATAAGGACCACTTTACCGCAGGAGGGTATCAGACTCTAGGACATGTGATGAGCATGAAACAACAGTGAGTTGATTGAGCTCTTACTCTGTAACACTATGGGGTGCTCCAGATTGCTAACGCAGAAACGAAGCCTTTGAGATGCATCATCGCAGGGTTCCAGCTGGCTACATGGTGCCGAGGTAGATGGAGGACAGATTGGAGGTGGCTTCAAGCCTTTGATTGATCGTCACCTCCTCAAGTCAGACGATCAATGAGCACTAGATGCAGTTTCAGGACTGTGTGTGTCCAATAGGTCAATCAATGCTATAACTATTGGTCCAGTTTTAGTGGATTTGTAGACATTCAGCCTTCAATCGATAGTTTAAATGATTTCACGTTCTCAAACCTCTGCTCCTGATTTGATTCCTTCCAGATGTAAAAATGTACTATTTATTCAATGTCCAAACTCGTATGGAGTCATTTCTTCCTACTTCAAGTCGTCTAAAGCCATTTGAAAGCTTTATGTGAGGAAAAAAGCTTAGTGTTGTTACTGTTATCAAATATTACATTAAAATAGAATATTATAAAATATTAGATGAAAACTTTAGCCTAGTGAAAAATTTAAATTAAAAACTTAAATGAAATATAGAAATGTTGCCTCGGCAACTAATTGAAAATAGAGTTAGGAATAAAGTTGAAATATTGAAAAAATAATACTATAATTGAAATAATGTTTTTTTAGTAAAGACAAACTAAAAATAAAGATAAAAGCGATTTCAAAATATTAATACAATATCAATAATTTATTAATTACTACAATAGTATTCAAATAATACTAAAATAACACGGATTAGTAATTCATTGAAAGCAGATCTGTGGTCTTTTAGGGTTAATTGTTCATATTTTCTTCACGTCCTTAACTCTGTAATGTGTCTTTGCTATCTCCGGTGATCGATTTGAAACAATGCCATGTTTTGCTCAACAACATGCAGCTAGCTTTCTGGAAATCCTGTTGTTACAGTTTCTTTATTAGATGTGGTCATAAAACCAGTCATAATGTCTTCAGGGTTTATGTTGTGTGTAAAACCGTGCTGTTTGCAAATCATTTGTTTTTTTCAAATGTTTTTAATGACTCTTTTAACATAAAAAGCTTATAATTATAGCTGCGCAGTTAATTACATAATTAATCATGTTTATGGTTCCAATGGCCATGATTAACTAATCCTGAAAAGGGTCAATTACAGCAATAGAAAGGTTTGTGTAGCATTTAACGTAATATGGAAGATTGTTTCTGCGTGGGATCAATTTAAAATGAAAAAGTAAAAAGGTGATTGCGACTTTTAGTTTCACCGTTCAGACTTTTTATTGCATTTCCGAGTTTATAAATTCAGACTTGCAATATATAAACTTACAATTATTTACAAGAGTTTATTAAATAAACTCACAATTCTGAAAAAAACGAGTTTGAGACAAACATTTGTAAATTCTTTTTTAAATTAGAATTAGACTCAGAATTCAGATTTTTTTTTTTCTTGCATTTTATTATTATTGAATAATTGTATTATTAAATTCAATTAAGGGATGTAGACTCTAAAATTGTTATTTTTTCTTAAATATATACATGCATGTATATACAGTATATGTATACATTATTTTCCCGTGGAGGAAACAGGCTTCAATAAATACCAGACATATCTGCATAAAATTAGTCTGTAGTCCTCAAATAATGAGCGTGTTCATTCCTCAGCTCGTTTTGTATGTTTACAGTCATAATACATTCTGTGAATCAAATCTACAGCATCTCAACCAGCATCTAATCACATGTCTTTGTTCACTTCCGTCTCAGTGACATCCAGAGGTTGGGAGTCACATTGATGGGTCATCAGAAGAAGATCATGACCAGTGTCCAGATGATGAGAGCACAGGTACTGAACCAGAGCGTGCCGGCGGTGCACATATAATCACGGACCTCGTCAGAACACAAGTACATATTGATCTGATACGTGTTTGGGTCTTGTGTATGTACCTTCTTAAACCAACCTGACATGGACTTTTGTTCCTGGGATAAGGAAGGAGTTTTTCTTCTTCGGCGGGACTTTCTGCAATTATCCCTTTTCTCTTTTACTTTCTTTTGTAAATGTTTGGACTGCCTTAAATGCCACATTATTTAAATATTGTTGTACATGGATAAAGATTTTTATGAATGATTGAGTCATGAATATGTAAAGAGTTAAAAAGATGGAAATGAATATGCATAGTGTACAAGTTTCGTCACACCCACCGCAGCAGCACAACGGCATGGATGAAACTTCACGAGTGCCTCGAGTGCTGAGACATGACGCTGAATAAAAGACGAAACAATGAGACGCCACAGGAGAACGCGTGTTACGCTACAAGCATATAATCTACGACGAACCGAGACCCTCCAGAGGAAACATTTGGGCTCCTGACAAAAGCTGCAGAGCGCACACGAATACGGACAAACGCTGAATTAGTCTCTGTGGTCATAAAAAGGGAAAAAGGCAATTATGTATGTCATGTGTTTGATTAAACACTCTGAAACTCAACCTGCTGTTATTTATTACGTGCAGAGCGGCGTCGGATCCCTCTGGAAATGGGAGGAATACATATGTGTAAATGTTGGTCTGTGCAAAACAAACACTTAACTTTTCCTCTTGAAATGGGTCTGGACTGGAATCTGTGCCGCTGGATTCAGAGTTCAGACCAGTTTAACATATTTATTGGTATCTAAGAAAATAACTGAGTATTCTCAGAGATTGGGATGTTTTACATTGAATAAATCATTGGTTTTGCTAAAACGAAGATATTTAAGATACAGTAATGAACTTACGTTGTGCTAAAAGGCGTATCGCACATAATCGTGTGGATGTTGAAATAGTGGGACTGACTCATTTAAAGTCAACATGAAATCCAAACTGACCCGGTTTACTTTGCTAGATGTTGCTGGTCGATTCATGGTTTTTCCATAAATGTTTGATTTTGTAATTTTCTTCAAATATGCTCTGTCTCTTTCACCAGCTGAAAGGACGTTCTCCTCCAACCACTTTTCATGATTCTTTGGAAGCTTGTTTCTTACATAGAAAAATAAAAAATATATAAATAAAAAAATTCTCGCAATTATTAGCTTGTAACTACATTGCAACATTTTTAGTCGAATTTCAAAATATAAACCCTTTTAATTTGTTATGCTACGGGAGAAAAGATGCATTCCCTTTGAATTTCCTTTTCAGAGAAGTAAACTGGGTTATGAATGCCATTTCATATTGACTTTACAAAAACACTGGACCTCGTTTCATTTTTGAAAACAGGGTATTGTCTGTATGTTAATCTTTATTTATTAAATTATGATTATTCAGTTTGAATTATTAAATGACCTAATTGTGCATTTGTTTGTAAGACAAAGTTAAATGGAGTTAGTTTCCCATGAATCATTTATGTAAATATGAATGAAATAAAGTTGTCTCTCTCTCTCTCTCTCTCTCTCTGTTTCTTTGAAAAAGAGCAATATCTATATGCAACCTGGAGTGCAAATAAAAACAAAACACTCCTATATTGTAACAAATGTAACCAATCAGAAATGACATTTAAATGTGGCATGTCATCTTTATCAATATCATCATTTTCAAATCCCCCCATTCAAAATAATCCATGTCAGCACAACACGAGTGAATCTGAGACATACAGTATTTTTTTCAATATTTTAATAATTAATTATTTTCTACATTGTAACATTGTTGTATTTTTTAATCACTTAATGTATTTTTCATTTTATTATTGTTATTAATTATGGTAGTAAAAAAATCTATACAAAATAATGTGCAAATTATTTTAAATTAATACATGTGAATTATCAATTAAAATAATCATGCATTGCAAAAAGTGAATTTCTTTTTAAGTATGCATCTATTTTTTCTTCTGTTGATCATGTGGTACATGTAGACACTTCTTGAGTTTTTGTAGTATTCACTCACAGGTATTTGGTGGAATATTATCATACATTATCAAGTGTATGTGTATATTCTGTCCCATCTCTCCGGTCTGAACTGCAAGCCGACAGCTCTTCAGTGACAGCAGAGCAATTGCTTTTAATGTCCGCAGGGCTTTAGCGCTTTCCTCTGAGAGGTTTCTTCATTACTTTAACATAAAGCTGTGAATTTAATGTCTTAAAATGAATCATTACTACAGTACATATATCAAGACACTGTGAATTTAATGTCTTAAAATGAATCATTACTACAGTACATATATCAAGACACTGTCAGCTTGCATTGTCACATTATGAAAGTTGTCATCTATGTGGAGAACAAATATTAGCAACTGTTTTGTCTGTGTTTGCCTTTGCCAAGAGTAAAACTTGCCCATTTGGATGGTTCTCTGCACGCTGAAACCATTCATGTGCAAATGTCACCTTGAAGCGGATTATACCCAGAATTCATTTCAGGTGAATGATCACATTTACAGAACCTGTGCATGCACAACAAACGTCATTACACTGAAAAACCAGTCCGAGAATTTAGGTTAAAAAATGGCTGAAAGTCAATTCACTGCATAAAAATATAACTTTGTGCCATTTTTTTAAAACAACGTTTTTTGCAGGTTTTATGACATTACATTTCAGACTTTTTAAGACCAAGTTCTCTTTATAAAATTGAGTGGTATGTCAATATGGTTTTAAATGCCTAATATTAGCAACACTTCAGGGTTTGAAAATACAATTTTCAACTCTCAATTACTTTTTAATTAATAAAAATGAACAAATATCCAAACTAAAATGCTATTTTATCTTCCTTAAATCAAGATACTTAAGTAAAATGACATCAAATACACAGCCTTATTTTCTGAGAAACTGATCAAAATGAAGTGAATTTATGATTAAAACAAGAACAAATACCTGCCAACGGCTTAGAAAAATCAACTTAATACAAAGAAAAAACACATTTTCATTCCCCATTGACACGTTTGTTCTTTTTTACGCATAAACTTTATTGATTTTGTGAAATGTCTAAGAAAACAAAACGGCATGTTTAATTTGTATTTAAAGCAAATGTGTCTTATAGATATTTGTACTGGAAACAAAAGACAAAGATATTCCAAGATATGTTTTGCAGTACATGCAACGTTTAATGTCATGTACTTATGAATTTAAGAACTTGTTTAAGTACAATTAGCTTTCAATTGAAAATAACTATTAAACGTTGTTAAAAATGTGTGTTTGGAGACTTTTGGTCATTGATGTAAAAGGACGAAGAAAGCAAACTTAGATAAACAACATATCTTTGCTATTTAATGCACAGACTTCCAGGCTTTTTTAAAGTCTGACTGAAGTGTCCAAATGCATTTAGGGCTTCTGTTTGACTATAAAGAAACAAATTGTCAACACCGAACTGATTTGCACTTCCCACAGACAGCTAAAGTGACTTTCTTCTGCAGTTAGACGTCAAATATTAGTCTGTCCCACAAAACTCTAAGATGAGACGTGTTCAAATCAAAGACAGTCTCAGCCCGTGGGAGATAACAGAGTTCACTGTCGTGGATGTGTGTTGTGACGACGTACGAAACTTGTCCTGCATCACTTTCTCATTCCTGTCGAGTGAGCACAGTCAGATAGGACACCGGGAGGTCACAAAACAAGCTGTGCTGCAATGTACCACCCACCCCCCCACACACACAACATAATGCAAACTATTAGAGGCAGATCAAGACTTCTGACTAGAAGTCAAGGCATTGTACAGCTATGATATTACAGATGACACAAACACTAAAATCTTAGTGTAGTTGACAGATAGAATCAAGATTTTAAGTTCAAATATGGTGAAGACGTCTTTCTGAAGTTCAAACCGAGCATCAGAATGGGGAAGAAAGAGGATTTAAGTGACTGAACGTGGAATGGTTGTTGGTGTCAGGCTGGTCTGAGTATTTCACAAACTGCTGATCTACTGGGATTTTCACACACAACCATCTCTAGGGTTTACAGAGAATGCTCCGAAAAATAGAAAATATCCAGAGAGCAGCAGTTGTGTGGATGAAAATGCCTTGTTGATGTCAGAGGTCAGAGGAGAATGGACAGACTAGTTAGAGATGATTGAGAGGCAACAGTAACTCAAATAACCACTCGTTACAACCAAGATATGCAGAATACCATCTCTGAACACACAACACGTCGAACCCTGAAGCAGATGAGCTACAGCAGCAGAAGACCACACCGGGTGCCGCTCCTGTCAGCTAAGAACAGGAAACGGAGGATATAATTCACACAGACTCACCAAAATTGGACAACAGAAGATTGGAAAAACATTGCCTGGTCTGATGAGTCTCGATTTCTGCTGCAACATTCAGATGGTAGGGTCAGCATTAGCCGTAAAGAACATGAAAGCATGGATCCATCCTGCCTTGTCTCAACGGTTCAGGTGGTGGTGGTGTAATGGTGTGGGGGATATTTTCTTGGCACACTTTGGGACCCTTAGTACCAATTGACCATCGTTTATACACCACAGCCTACCTGAGTATTGCTGCTGACCATGTCCATCCCTTTATGACTACAGTGTACCCATCTTCTGATGCTACTTCCAGCAGGATAATGCACCGTCACAAAGCTAACATCATCTCAGACTGGTTTCTTGAACATGACAATGAGTTCACTTTACTCAAATGGCCTCCACAGTCACCAGATCTCAATCCAATAGAGTATCTTTGGGATGTGGTGGAACGAGAGATTCACATCATGGATGTGCAGCCGACAAATCTGCAGCAACTGTGTGATGATATCATGACAATATGGACCAAAATCTCTGAGGAATATTTCCAACACCTTGTTGAATCTATGCCACGAAGAATTAAAGCAGCTCTGAAGGCAAAAGGGGGTCCAACCCGGTACTAGCAAGGTGTACCTAATAAAGTGGCCAGTGAGTGTGTGTATATATATATATATATATATATATGTTTCTTAAGCAACAAATTAGAATGATTTTTTCCCGACATGTTTATTCGGTATTAACATGAGAAATGTGCAATGTGATTTCCTGAAAGAAATAGAAATACAATAATTTAACAGCTAGTCTTTAAAATACTGTGACATAAGTTTTGCTTCAAATATATCACAGAAACCGCTCCAAAGATTATAAATATACATGCATGAACAAACCCAAACTAAATTTAAATAAATAAATAATAGTAAAAAATAAATAAAAATACTAATAAGAATAAGAATAATTTCTGCTGGATAATGTGATACTGATGACTGGAGTAATGATGCTGAAAATGCTGACCACCTATAAATTAAATATAAATATAATATAATATATAGAATATAAAATAATAAAACAAAATAAATAATGATTCGTTTAGATTTCACAACTGCAATCCTGATGTCAGAAATCAGGATGCAAAGCATATTCAATATTAATCTGGACACTGTAAACAACACCATAATTACTTTAGTCACCAACTGGGTTTAAGACAAATACATTTCAATATGAGTGTCCACAGTTATCCAAAGAAACGAAATGCAAACAGTGGCGTTCTTGTTGTTTCCCAAACAATTGCGATACGTGCAATTTATACAAACTCTTTGATTAAACATTAACGAGCACCTTGATTGTGGTTGTGTTCTCAGTGCATACATTCAAAAAGACAAACAACTACATATGAGTCACCATGACCCACTTATATAATGAAAAAGGTGAACTTGTGGTAAAGATAAATGTTGGGCTAACATGTAAAAAAAAAATTACAAACTTGAAAAGCACATAATTAAAAATGTATGTGCTACGAAAATATTCTGCATGCTTCTGTGAACTCGTACTGTATAAGCGGCTCTTAATTAGCCTAACGAATCTCATGACTATAGCATGAGTCATAACACTCTCATACTTGCACACATAAAGAATTAAAGAGATTCACAGTGAGTGACCTAATTACCTGAACAAGTCGAATAAGGATTTCCCTCCCCCGAGGGCAGATATTCATAAGTTACTAATAAAATGTAAGAGTGACCTCATTAGCGTATATGCAAATCGGCATAATTTCAATGCAAAACCTTTACTCTGCTGGCCTCTGCACCTTAACCACTCAAACTTTCCCTTTGATGTTATGAGCAAAGTCTGTCACCAATGATCCGTATTTGCATGAATCTGATACAATCCATGCCGTGCAAATTATCAAGCCCCCGGAGATATCAACCAGACAGAGGAGAAATTAAGCTCTAATTCGGAAGATAAGATATTTTAAGGGCCGAGAAAATGCTTATGATACGGGCTGAATGCTGAATCAGGCGGTTCCGTGGTGTTGCTGGCCCGGATTAAACCTTGTTAGTCACAGAGAGGCCTGACCGCAGATTCAACTTCACAGAGCTTATTTCCGAAAAAAGATTCACACAATAGAGCTCAAAGTGTTTCCGTCAGTTCTCAGATTTACTGCGGTGGAATTTTCTGGAGGGCTAATTCAATGAGTAATGAACACATTCCGGTGTCGTCGTTACCCTAGGTCCTAGGAGATTGTTTTGAACACTAAAATAAAATGTCATTATCAATTATTTATTGTTCTTCTGGGTGTCGTCTGTATGCAAAGCACAAATAACAAACTGGCTCAGTAGTTGATTCAAAAGGCAACATAAAAACACATCAATCACATCAAAACCTAAATTATTTTATTAATTCCAGCATGTCAGCAACCGCGATATGATAAACAATATCTTGACATAGCCTATGTTTTTGAGAGATTTTGGGATTTTTCAATTAGGCCTACTCTTTCTCAACACTAACTAGCGGCAGTCTTTATGCGCGACTCCTGTATTGATTCAATCAACCGATTGGCTTATTCCCTCAAGTGTCTGTCTTTGTGAGTGAGTCTTTTGAATCATTCACTTAAAATATTTGTTCAAAAGATTTGTTTTTGGCGAAACAAATAACTGGCGATATTGGGTCTAAAATGTACAGTAAGTTACTCAGTTTTATCTTCTTGACGTAAAAAAGCTATATCTAACAATCGTGCTTCCTCCTAAATGTAACTTCAATAACTTCTCTGAAACAGCTGCAGCTAATGTTACCTATTCGATGTAAAGGACACCTATGTAATGAATTTCATGTGAGCGGCTTTGACACATCGAATGAATTCAGCATGAGAAAGTAATTTCACAAACCTATTTACCTGGTTGTTCGTTAGGGTTATATCTATATAATTTGTGTGTGTATATATATACATATATATATGTGTGTGTGTGTGTGTGTGTGTGGGGGTATTTTCTCCCCTCAAAATTGTGATTCGTATTGTAGGCCTACTCCAGGTTGATTTTCTTTATTTTTGTCATGAAAATAACTACAATGTCAAGAAAAAAAACAATGCACAATGTAATTTACTATTTCTTTATTTTTTTGCTTTAGGGCAATGGTCTCAAACTCCATTACTGGAGGGCCACAGCTCTGCACAGTTTAGCTCCGATCCTAATCAAACACCCCTGATCGAGCTAATCAAGCTCCTCCTGATTACCAGAAACTTCCAAGCAGGTGTGATTTGGAGCTAAACTCCGCAGAGCTGTGGCCCTCCAGGAATTGAGTTTGAGACCATTGCTAAAGTGATATTTGACCCACACAGGTCTTGAGATCCATTGTTAAATCTAAAGTAGTAGGCTACAAATCTAAAACACTTACTTTAAAGAAAATACAGACTTGGCCATAACGACATATGCATAAACCCTAACAATGGAACTGTCCTAGTTAACGCACTGATCTTGCCTATGGTTTGTTTTCCCAGCATGCCGTAGCTCCCCCACCGTTGTAGTACAAGTCTGTCTATTCCTTCCAACATTTCTGAAATTCAGATCCATGGATGTGACCTAAAAGTTTCAGACTTTCAAAAATCAAACAGAACATGAGATTTGTACACTTTTTGACTGAAGAGACATTTTCTTGCCCATTGCAGCCATTTAGCCAGTGTGTTGCTATACCACATCTAAGGTGTTCTAATGATGGGCCTCTTGTTCCATGTCAGATATGGGACTTTTAATTTGATTTACTTTGATTTGATTGCTTAGAAAAGTGCCATACCTCTCTTTAAATCCATACTAACGAAAGTAATAGTGATGCTTGTCTTGCTATTGACAAAACTGTCAAATGCACACCCCATAGTTGAACTGCAATCCAGTGACCAAAATAGAAATGAATAGATGTAAATCCACATATGGCTGTAGTTATGGATAAAAAGAAGGCAAGTGAGAGTTGCTGGCAAAATTTCACACCTGTATCGCCGTGCATGTTTGTGTGGACAACAACTAAGCAAGCCTGATTACCGGTCTGATTACTCTATGCAAATTACACTAATGTCCATGCCAAAAATACATTTTAGGGAATCAGCACGTTTCAATCCGGCTCTCATTAAGAACTCCAATGAGGAAGAGGTGTGGAAATGGAGCAAAGAAATGATGTGCATTGATCTTCAAACCCCTGGAGCTCAGTCGTGCCCTAGCCTGGTTTCCTCTCGGCTGAACTTCTCACCGCTGGTCTGACTCTCCCGTGTGCAACCTACAGGCCAGCGGGTTTCCTCGTGGGTGCTTGAGCATCAGCGCTTTGTGTCTGATAACACCTTCGCCTGTTTGAAGGGAAATAAAAGTTCAGCACTTTGGATGAAAGAGAACCGCCTCTGTCTTTACGCAAACTCGTTCTTCGGTCAAATTAGAAACACACTGTGTGAGGTCTGAACCCTAAAACTCTCTCACCTTCAAAACCTGCAAACGTCCTCAAGATAGACGACCACAGCAGCAAAATAAATGTATTATTAATTATTTGGTTACATTCAACTTTAATTTAATTTAAATAATAAAATAATAATTGTTTTTTCACTCTATATATTAGTATTAGGTAATGATTAAAACATCAATTATTTATATTAATATTATTTTCAGTTTTCAGACCTGAATCCGACACGGTCCTAAACCTGACCCAAACCCAGCAGTTTGTACGTAGGTCCCGTTGAGCTCGGGTTTGTTTCCAGATCTCTAATTAGAAAAACACATATGGAGGACTGATTAACTTCAGATTTTGTGTCAAAAATGAATCCAGGTGGAGGTCAGAGATTGGAGGTTGTTCTTCATGCATGGTCTGTTTTTCTTTTAAACTTAATTCAATCTGAGTCAGTCAGCCGCAGACTGTGGCACAGCAGCAAGGCCTCATGGGCCGCTCGGTCTGTGAGACTGACGGAGCTGCACGCACGTTCAGACCGTGCCGGTTTGGCACGGAGATGATCAAGTACCATCACTCCATCATCCAGCCTCACTAATTCCATATTCTGGGCAACACCACCTCGCAATAGAGAAAATATGACTATTTTCAGCATCATATAGAGGGGCTGCCCTTGCATGTTGTGCTGCATCCGAAGTGTGTTTGTGTCTGTGTGTGAGCCAGTGGAAGTGAAGCGGTTCGTTTCATTAGCCGTGATGTTTCATTCATGAGAGAGCTTTTCACTCAGCCTCCACACTGCAAGACTCAGTCACGAAACGAGCTGCACATGCAAACAGGCATGAATTCAGACACACAACACTTCGATGCATGGCAGCTTTCTGTTTCTGGCTTTGCTGATGTTGTTAGACCAGAGCGTCATCTGGCATCTCCCTTGACTGCTCATGGACCATGTGATGAAGAGCATTCATCTCTAGTATTTTATTGCTATAAACATTAGGTTTTTCTGTGAATTTTGAATGTTTTAAAAGACCGATACCATTTAATCACATGGTACAAACCGGGTAAACAGGATTCTTGGCTATCACAATTTTCAAGTCTTTCCAGAAACAGGGAAAACGCAAAATTATAATAAATGATTTGTGATCATCCAAATCAGAACATTATTATTAAATCAATAAAAAAACATAAGAAAAATATTACAGATTATTTTATTAATGTATTTTTTCTAATCCATTCACATGCATAATTTGCTTCAATAATTTCAATAAGATTTTCTATTATCCATACATATTTTGTTTTAGTTTAGGATTAAGTCAAGTAGTGTCGAAAGAGTGTTACAATACATTTTTAAAAATGTCACATATTTCAGAGAAAAAAATGTTGACAAAAACAACAACAACAAAAAACAGACTTTGTTTCTTTGCGGAACCAAAAATGGTTCTTCTATTGCATCACTCCCCCTTTTTCTAAGAACCATTATTTTTAAAAGTGCATATTTAAGTAGTGACCTGGCAACCATAAAAAGTGAACACATTCAACTTTTTTCAGCCAACAATCAAGTTTCAGACATAGTTTGTCATTTGCTTCCTTCAAGCTGAGACATAAAATGATGAGAAAGTCAACAAGAGAGAATAGGAGAAACAATTTCAGCAGTGCCACATCTGCGTACTACGGCTAAATTGAAGAGGCTACGTGAATGCACCATTTGATTTGATTGCTTATGTAGATAGAGCTGGCAGAACGTTCCCTCGGAGCCTGTTCGCACAGATTTGAGGCAGAAGTAAATCCTGTCTGTGTCTACGGCACTCGGAGGAAGACAGAAGTGCATTACTCATGCGGCACCTTATCAGCTAAAAGAGTTTGGCTATTGGTGCACAATTAGACGTGCTGATCCTTTACTTAAGAAAGAGCAGTGAAACAGCCGCCATGTTGGATGGGCTCTGACCGTCTCAACTTTACCTGGGTGTTTGCATGTTTTTGTTTGTGCAATGAAACCCAAGCACTAAATACCACCAGGAACATCCATAAAACATATTTTTGTGATTTTTGTCGAAATATATAAAGGTGTTAACATTTAGAAGGCTGCACAGATGGGAAAAATGGCCCATATTAAAGCCTACAAGATGTAGAAACAGTTTTCACTCAGAAATTGCTAGTACATTTCACAATTAATTATAAAGAAGTGGCAAGTAACATTATTTTCATGTAAAAGTATTTTCATGTAAAACGTACTACAATTAATTTTTAGTGCTCTCAAACGATTAATCACGATTAAGCACATCCAATATAAAAATGTGTTTACATAATATATGTGTGTGTGTTATGTATTTATTATGTATATATAAATACACGCACATACAGCATACATTGAAAATATTTACATATATTTATATTCATATAATTTCTATAATTTATAAATATATTTGATATATAAACATCAAATATTTTTCTTAAATATATACATGCATGTGTGTTTTTATGTATGCATAATAAATAGACAGTACACACATGTATATTACATAAACAAAAACGTTTATTTTGTATGCGATTAATCATTTGACAGCACTATTAATTTTATTTACAATCTTTGAAGGAAACAAATACTGTAGTTTTCTTAATCCAAGCAAGGTGTTATGTCTCACTGAATATTCATTATCCTTACCTTTCGTAATACCTCACATGAAGAAAATGCTTTTTGTTGTGTTTGCAAGTTTGTTTTACGTTAAAAGGCTTTATGTGCTTTTGTGGTTGAAGATACTGGCTGCAAATCCCGGAAATATTCATAATTACCCATCACTTCTAAAAATCTGTTTATTTTAAATCTGTTTATTATAATCTGAAATAATATGTAAAAATCCAAAGGACAAGAGACTAATATAATGACTTAAGCAAGTATTTATTTGAACCTGATGTAGTATATGATCATTAACTGGATAGTAAGTTTTAGATCCCACAAAGTCGACGACAGGAATGTGTTTTAGGGCGAGACACTTACTTGCCTGACAAATATTAGCGTGTGGTGAAGAAGACACTGACTGGAGTCGACTGCTGAGAACAACAGATGTCACTGCTGGAGACGTCCTTGAAATGACACCAAGATTACAAAATGAATTTGCTCAGATTTGCCCTATTCAGGGGTGAACCAATTAGTAACACGGTTATTTGAAATGCAACTTACTGACCTTTTCCCTCTTGCACTTTGACCCTGAACGTCCATTAGCCACAGTGAGTTTATGCTGTCAGCGATACACAGAATAATTAATGTTAAGGCTGCACTATAACATATTATACATTTCATCATATTATATTGCTAAAATGTGCAAAAGTAACAAGCTGTCAACTTTTGGATCTAATCCACCTACAGTACCTGAGCATTTAAAGTCAATATAAATGATCTGCAACCCATTTCACTTCCATAATATATCATTTCAGAAAACTAAAAATTGTGAGGTAGCACTTCATATTTTATTTATTTATTTTTTCACCCTGCAAGAACTGATTCGATCATACAAAGTGAGTGTTTTCCATATGGCTCTAAAAAAGGCTTTTATTTTGCTTCAGCAAATATATGAAGAAATAGAAGTACATTTTAACATATATTTGAAAATATAGCTATCTTGAGAGTCCATGTGACTTGGGACACATCGACCAAAATATTGTCTTAGAGACTTGCTGTTTCATTTTTGTCTCAGAAAACTACATTTTGATATAATATTATGATGACGAACAGTAAATGTGCATTTGTGATTTTATGTTGAATTTAAACTCATGTAAAACAGCCATAGATGTTACCGCATGTGCATTAATAATGCAACATGTTGAATCCATCAAACACGATTCACCAATCTCGTTCACCCTTCTTCTTCCAAACATGTCCTCTCTTCTTTCCACGATTCTTCCACTGTCAAAATAAGACATTCCTTTGATGAAAACATGCTTGTTTTTTGCAGTAAATATACAAGGCCTGATTAATCACTTGGTTTATTGAAGTGGTACCTGTGCATCCTGCCCTCATTTGCATTATCGTGCCCTTGCTAGGATGCCATTGCTTTGGCTGCTTCCCAGCATACGCTTTGGAGCTCCTCCAGCGCCTCCGTACGGCTGGCAGGCGGGCCGCCCCTGGGAATCAGGATTGTGTGATAACACTTTGAAATGATAGTTTAGCCCAGGAGAGCACTTGACACGCAATATCTTCCCCCGCTCCGATCGACAGGCAAAGCAAGCTCAGAGCAGGGTAAACATCGGCTCAGGGCGTAGACACACAGAGAGATCCAGAGGAAAGAGTGCTCATCACACGCCGAGATGCAGGAACGCATCCGGTCCGCCGCACAATTACCACTCTGTCCATCACGGGTCTCATCACCGGAGGCTTTTCTCACCGGCACACGCATTCATTCTCCTCTTGCCCTGTCTGTGTATTCAGCCTCGACAGCTGCAAATAGACAACAGGTAATGTATTGACAGTCTAATAAAGAGTCTTGGCACTGGATATAAATCACGCAGTGTTGCATGTTTATTTGTGGGGGCGACTCTCACCTCTTTGTCATATTAATAGTTATCCAGATGAGACGAAAAGGTGTCAAGGGAAGGACGAAAGGTGTACTGGCACTGAGAAAACAACCAATTGTGAGTTTACACTGTTTTCTTCATATCTCATGAACAAGTTGAGCTGTCGCTCTCACTAGACAAAGACTGTTAGGCCCAAAACATACTCAACTGATGGGTCACGAGCTGTTTTCTGGTCTGAAATGGGTCATAGACAACTGCCTGGGGAAACAATGCTATATATATAATGAA
Organism: Gymnocypris eckloni scoliostomus; assembly: GCA_027564155.1. Classification (NCBI taxonomy): domain Eukaryota; kingdom Metazoa; phylum Chordata; class Actinopteri; order Cypriniformes; family Cyprinidae; genus Gymnocypris; species Gymnocypris eckloni. Next base: position 20,784,817 of record CM050431.1, read on the forward strand.
CTACACTACTGTTCTAAAGTCTATTTATTTGATCAAAAACACAGTAAAAACTACGGTGGCCAAGTAGTGCACTGCACAGTGAAATCTCCATAACACAGGGGAACAAGCTGCAACACAATGAAATTAGCACAACATTAAGGTAACAAGCTGAAACCAAAAGCAGTCCTTTGTGTTGTGTTGTGTTGTGTTGTGTTGTGTTGTGTTGTGTTGTGTTGTGTTGTGTTGTGTTGTGGAGGTTTCTTTGTTTTGTGCACTACTGGGCCACCATAAAAAACTGTAATATTTGTGAAATATTATTACAATTTCAAATAACTGTTTTCTATTTGAATATATTTTAAAATGTAGTTTATTCCTGTGATGCAAAGCTACATTTTCAGCATCATTACTTCAGTCTTCAGTGTCACATGATCCTTCAGAAATGATTCAAATATGCTGATTTGCTGCTCAAGAAACATTTATCATTATCAATGTTGAAAACAGTTATACTGCTTACTATTTTTGTCAAAATGGTGATTCAATTTTTTATTTTATTTTAGGAATTCTTTGATGTAAAAAATCAAATGCAGCATTTATTTGAAATGAAAATATTTTATTGAGTGAGCAACCAAATCTTTGTTTGCTGTGAGTCCAATTAAACACTTTTTAAATGAATCTGTCAGTTGAACCAAGAACCAAGTCAGTCTTGTCAATTAATGCAGATGCCATGTAACATACCTTCATTCTTGAAAACCATGAACAAAACTATACTAAAATATAATATTATAACCAATACCTCAAGCCTCGTCAAATCTAGTTAATAGTACATAATCACATGGCCAGCAGTGATGCTGAACGGACCACTGTTTCTTTCAGAACATTAATATAGGTTGTACATTAAGTCTGTCAGAGGACAGAAAAAAACTGATTTCATGTTAAGTATATACATGCTTATGGTAGGAAAACATATACATGATTAAATAAGTACTACTTCAAGCACTGTTCCAGAACAATGTTGTGCAGTACTCTTTAACCATTCAGTGTGAATTTTCCCAGATGTTTTATTCGAGAAGGGTCTGTCTGAGACTTCAGTCGACCTTCACAGCACAGAAACAACCACAGCAGCGGTGAGGGTGGACTGGAAGTGTTTGACAGCTTCCATTTAAAGAGATCACAGCAACCTTGACTGTGTGCAATCATTACACCAAGGACTTTACTGCTCCAGAAACAACTCAAAAGAAAATACATCAGAATTGATTATATTCACTGAATTAGAATCTCATTGAGGTGAATGGGAATGCTATATAGCTAGAATACAATACAATTGACTTTAAAAGAGGGCCTTAAAACATATCTAGACCCAATATCACAGAGACATGATGGAAAAACGTGTTACATTTTGAAAAATGTGAGTTTATATGTTAACTCACAATTGTAAGTTGAGGTGATAGCTTTTTTTATCACTTGGCGGAAACAATTTTCCACGCTTTTATGCATTCCAGCACAGCTCAACCAATGGTGTGTGTTTGGGGCGGGACTATCGGTTTGCCTGACTAATAACAGATGGGAGGAGTGTTCACTCAAAACATTTGAAGACAGTGATCATTTTTAGATTACACAAAATTACACATTTCTTTTAGAAAAGTCAGGTCGGAAACCTATTAGTTTGAAAAGTCTAGCTAATAACAGTTATGTTGACACCCCTGACAGCTTATTAGCACCATAACAATGATTTGGAGTATATCTGAGGTGGATTTGCCATAATTAGATTCTCTCTCTCTCTCGCCCTGCTGCTGCACTCTTTCATTTGAGTGAAAGATACACATTTTCACTTGTTCCTCTTCAGCCCATAAATACGTTATTAATGAGAGAATCATTTTTTTATGGCGTGTCATGTTAGCAATAAATTACAGAATATTTGCCAGACTTACTTACTGCCAGGAACATTTGCGGCCAGATGGCTGGTTTTTCTAAATAAAAAAAAGGAAATTAAATAATTAAGGCTAGAGATGAAACAACAAGACATGCTGCAAGGACACAACACCTGCCTTTTTTTAATCAATTCGTATTTTTAGCCTGTTTTACAATACATTTGTCAATTAAGAACACTTAGCATTAATGGTGTCACACGCTGATAACATTTACTCTCGAGTTCTTGATATCTGTCCCCCTGGAGCATGTGCACATTATAGCTAACAGCATTTGAATTATCCTTTATTAAAATATTCAACAGTTTGAAAACACAATGTGTTCTCATTGGTATTTATAGATGTACAATTGAATAGGCACTGAAAGATATGCTGTAACACTGCTTAAAATGTGAATGTAAAAGAATGGGTTTAATTGTGCCTGAAGTCTGAACACAAGATTCCAGTAATTCCAATTCAGAATTCACAAAGTGTGCTGCATGTAAATAGATTTATGTTTCAGATGCTGTCAAAACATGATAATCTCAATCATTTCATTGTCTGAATGTACAAGTTTATCTTTGGTTAGCTTTGGATGCTAGTACATACAAAATTATGATTATATCTAAATATTATTAATTATAATACTGTTATTATAATGTGTTTATGTGACATATTATGTTTATGTGATTAAATGTTGCTATAAAAATGTATTTGTTAGTATAAAAAATGTATTTGGTAATTTTACTAAAATGAAAATATTATATTTAAAAACATATGTTAGTATAAAAAAATTAGTTGGTAATTTTACTAAAATGAAAATATTATATTTAAAAACATGAAAACTAGGAATGTTTGGCAAATAACAAATAATAAAATTGCTCAAATTAAAACTGATATAAAATCATATAAAATAGCATAACAAACACAACAAAACTACTCAAATTAAAATGAAAACTGAAAATATTAAAAGCTAATATATTTTTTTCAATGTATGGTGCTAGTTTCTTACTATTACAACTGCAATAAAGGCAACATCGTTTTTACCACTATCATTTATAACCTGGATTAAAACCTCTCTCTCTCTCTCTCTGACAGTCTGTAATCTAGAATAACTATTTCCACCCTTTAGGCATCATACAGCTGTGTTATTATTTTTTTCTCTCTCCTAATTTCTAGAGGACCACACGAAACCAGCTGTCCCAAGATCATGCAAAACTTCCTGGCACTCAAGTTCGGTCCATGTGCATTTGACACGTGCCTGGTTTTAACCGTACGCACCGGGCTGTGAGAACGGCTGATTGTCTCCCAGAGTTGATGTATTCCGCTGGGAGGGCAGGAGGTGAAGATCCCATTGCTGTTTCACCTGAGGCAGCTGGTTAAACCCCTTCAGCTGTGGATACGACGCCGCCTCCTCTGACAGGAGCAAACTGCTGATTGAGCTGCGCTTTTGTGTGCCGTCATTATCGTTAAGTAAGCTGCTGTCTCCCTGCCTAATGAAGACTGAGATCATTCAAGCAGGACATTATGAATAAGGTAATCAAAACTGAAGCGTCGCCCTCTCTAAAATGATTTCACGAATGGGTCACATTTATTTATGGATATGAATATGGCAAATTAACAAGTGTGTGTGTTAATTTTGTCTCATAATTGTCCTTTTATTGCAAGTTGCCTCCGTTTACAGATCCTTAAACAAACTCCAAAGATGACTTAAAGTTGATTAGTACTTGTTAGAAAAGCCACATCCTCCTTTAGATTCCCTTATCTTGTCTCTTATTTTTTTCTAATTGTCGTTATGCATCCTAACCACAGATAATACACTCATTCACTCAAAATAAAACCGATACTTTCAGATACTCAAACACCTGCGGGCCACAAATCGACAATCAGTGGCGATGAGTGTACAAGCCTAGAACTCATAATCGAGAAATACACAATCTAATGCCACATTCAAGTCAGAGAGGGAAACATCGTGTTTGGTGAGGAATTTTTGGCTCAAAGTCTTCATTTAAAGTCACACCAGAGGTGTTCAGCTGCTTTCTGCAGACCAGTCAAGTTCTTCCACACTGACTGAATCATCATTTCTCTTTGATTCTTGTCTTATACACAGAGACACTGTCATGTTAGAATAGAAACAGGTTCTGTCCAAACTGTTGCTATAAAATTAGAAGCACATAATTCCTAGAATATCATTATATGCTTAAACATTAAGATTTGTACTCATAGAAATTACTACAGTAGTCAAACCTTTCATAAAAATTATAATAATTATATATATATATATATATATATATGCTGAATAAATTAGTCACAAAGCTATAAATGCAAGGTATAAGTTCAAGCTTGCATATGTATATTTCCAATCACATGCTCAACTCTTTAGAGATTCATTTAAATAAATGAAATTAAGTTTATGTAGTGGTCACAGAGCTTTGCATTCAACAAATGGCTTTTCCCAGGTGTTGGTCGATAAAAGAACATGCTCATAAAAACATATTTTCAAAGCCATGCTAATGGTTTGGACCCTGGAGGATTTTTGCTGTGTAGTTCTCTCAATGTCATAATAAAAGAAGCTCAAGCTCCCTGCGTGGTTTGAGTCCGAGTCAGAGGTCAAGTGTTTGAAGTGAAAAGCCATGTGAAAATCTCTATTGTATGTAGAAGAGCGAAGCGGACTGACAGTCTTTAACAGTTAGCAGAGTTAGTTCAAGGTCTCTCCTTGACATCTGAGAAGCAAACTTTCTGTTTTTTTATTTTATTTATTACCAAAACTAAGAGAAGAATGGCACAACACTTTCTCTGTCTTTAAGACATGTTAGGTTGTTCTTGCAAGACAAATACAATACTTGCTTGTCAGATATATACACGTTCTTGAACATTTTTAATGTACTTTAGTTGAATTCAATCTTATGTTTATATATTTTACATGCATATAATTTTATTTTAATGTATTATGTAATTAAAATAATTGTAAAACCTTAAAATGACCTGAAGATAAGGCAAAGTGTGAATATGGTCATCTTGCAAGTAATCTGACTAACATATACACTTAAGAATATATAAAATCCTGTTTGAAGATGTACAATGCAATATGGCCTTTTAAAAGGTTTGGAAGAGAAAGAAGTCTTATTAGACTGTTTTGGCATATAGATTATGGCATGCAAAACCAGTCTAACCTCTGAATTTAAGGTGACTGACTCAAAGATATGCATTTATGTTTATAATATTTCTAATGCGCAGTGAAGCTCGTGTCCCTGGAATTGACTTCTCAAAAACAGATTAGTGTGGGTTGACTGCTTCAGAAAATTGCTGACCTTTCCCACCTTGTAGCAACTAACACAGTTCTGTCACTGTAACATCTGAAGTGGCCAATAAAGTTTAATCGTCCAAACATTCATTCTTCCATTAACAAAGTGCAGAGCCGCCTCTAATGGAGTGAGGGTCAGGACTCTCTGCTTGTGTCTCTATGCAAGAGCTTTCTTCAACACAATGATGCACACACACACACGCACGCATGCACGCACACACACACACACACACACACACACACACACACACACATGCACACACACACACACACACACACACACACACACACACACATTTGTTTTTGTGAAAAGTGGGGACATCCTACATGCGTAATTGTTTTAATACTGTACAAATTGTGTGTGCTATTGCCCTACAGAAACCCTATACCTAAAATTAGCCCTCACAGGAAACTATGCATTTCTACTCACTCTGTATGATTTATAAGCGTTTTGAAAAGTGGAGATATGGGGCAATGTCCTCATATGTCACATTCATCTTCACATTGTAATACCTATGTCATACTTGTGTAATTATACAAACGTATGTCCTCATTTGTCACAAAAATGTGCGCTCGGCTACACACAGAACACTCTGAAACATGCACTCACATAGGCAGACTTATAAGCTGTCTTTAAAATAGAGATGAGCTATTTTTAGAGCTGTTGATTAAAGTTACTAGCATTTACGTTTTAGAAATTAAATTACATTTTAGTTATTTTATAAAATGCTAGCAACAGCAATTTCAGTGTTCATTGCAGATTTTATTACACTATTATCATATTCATTTATAATATACACAATATACATTATAATACACAATATGTCAAACAGTATTGTTCAATAGTCCAACTGTTATTTTAGAATTTTACCTGTATTTGATAAGCAGTATCTCACAGAAGTGCAGCAATGCTGGCAGCACTCATACGTCTATTTCCCAAACACAACCTCTGGATATGACGCTGAGCACGTGCACTTAACTTCTTTGGTCGATCATGGCGAGGCCTGTTCTGAGTGGAACCTGTTCTGTTAAACCGCTGTATGTTCTTGGCCACCGGGCTGCAGCTCAGTTTCAGGTTCTTGGCAATCTTCTTATAGCCTACGCCATCTTTATGTAGAACAACAATTTTTTTTCAGATCCTCAGAGAGTTCTTTGCCATGAGGTGCCATGTTGAACTTCCAGTGACCAGTATGAGAGAGTGAGAGCGATAACACCAAATTTAACACACCTGCTCCCCATTCACACCTGAGACCTTGTTACACTAACACGTCACATGACACCGGGGAGAGAAAATGGCTAATTGGGCCCAATTTGGACATTTTCACTTAGGAGTGTACTCACTTTTTTGGCCAGCGGTTTAGACATTAATGGCTGTGTGTTGAGTTATTTTGAGGAGACAGCAAATTTACACTGCTATACAAGCTGTACACTCACTACTTTACATTGTAGCAAAGTATCATTTCTTCAGTGTTGTCACATGAAAATATATAATAAAATATTTACAAAAATGTGAGGGGTGTACTCACTTCTGTGAGATACTGTAGTTGTAAATGATTCTACTAAAACAACTTCAAATAGCAGCAAGATGAACACTACAACAATAATACATTAGCATTAATACTAAGGAATTCTTTGACTATTACCGTTTTATGAAATGAGAAAGCAAGTCAGCGTTGTGAATCAACAGAAAACAAAGGAAAGCTCGACGCACTGCTCTGTTTTAAAGATATAAGATCATTGCATGTAACACTGTGCAACATGAATCTAATAAACTTTGCTACGACACGTGTGTGTACTGTATACTGTACAATGTGTACATAACAAAGCGAGCCTGATAAATCATGCTTTAACAGCTGTATTTTTATGTGTGCTGAAAAAAAGTGGAAACGGCAAAAAGGAAGGCATAAGAGCTTGAGGTAAGAAGTTTTATGTTTTAGCGCCATGTCGCGTTGATGTCACATTTTTATTGGTTGGTCAGTAAACGTGGATCGTAGCAGCAAACACAACATGTGATGATCATACTGTATCGTAGGCTATCTTTGGTCGTGAGACCGTCACACGGACGTATTTGAACCTCTCACTGTGCGATACAGGACCACCGATCAGGAACCACGATCACAGAAATCCCCACGGTTGTTTCACGATGCCAATATTTTGTCTGGGACAGCTGAAAATCATGCGATGTGTTTCAGGCATAAGGCAGTTACTCTGAATATTAGTCGAATATACAAATATGATACTGAATATTAGGAAATAAATCAATTCTATTACTTGATTATAAATTGTGAAATACTGTATTGAGATTATCATCACATATGACAGATTTGTTTATTTATTACATTTTTTAAGCAGTCACTTTTTTGATAATTAAATTAGAATTAAATTAAATTACATTCAATTATAGAAAAATTACAACTAATATTAAAACTGTTATATTAAAACTGAAATAAAATAAAATGCTGTTTTTTTATAAAAAACAAATTAAATTGGAAAAAATACATAAGAATTCAAATTAAAATGGAAACAAAAGTAATATGCAATTCACAATATTATCAAAACTATAATGTTATTTTTTTTAAACAAATAAAAACAAAAACTACTGTTTAGAAATATTGAGATACAGCATATAAAAAGCTGAAAGCTGAAAATACAAAGTAAAAGCTATGAAACATGAATAACGGATATAAATAATACCAAAGTAACACTGCTCGAACTGCCTTTTTACAAACGCAGCAAGGCAATCAAGACCATGTGATAGTGATTTTACGATGGTTTAGTGCTTTTGTGTACCAAACAACACTTTTCTCCATTCTTCTCTCATCCCATTTTGTCATAATTACTGTTCTGGCTCCCTGAAAATGATCCCTCCCTGCACTCCTCTCCATTTCCCTTTCCTTTATTCAATGCATAATCGGAGTGCCGTTCAACTCATCCTCTGGTCTGAAGGAGGTCTGGGTTGGCCACAGCCAGCCGAGGCTGCGATGGAAACGGTGATTATCTCAGTGGGACGCCCTCTTAGAGCGAGTCAGACCAGACCCTTGGTGACCCGTGCAGCCCGTCTCTCTCTGTTTGGAGGGCAGCTGAAGTCAATCTCTATTTGAGGATGTGGAAATTACGGATGAAGGAAGATGCGTTTGTGAGGTTGATGTGTCTCCTCTGCAGACTCTCCTTTCATCTTAGGACCGCATCTTTCGGAGTCTGTTTGAGTGATGATGAGTGGCAGGTCTTGATGGATGGAGGAGAATAAACACTGGTTGAGATGCGGGGCGGTTCTTACGGTGTGTTTGGAGGTGAGAGAAAGTGGTTTGGATAAGTTTAGTGTTGTCAGGCAGCCTTTAGGGTAAAGCTGTGATCAAAGACTAGACGGCAGGTCAGGAAGAAAAACAAAGCTCGGCGCGCTGAAGTCGAAGATGCAGTTAGGAGAATAGACAGACTGAGATGTTAAGAGGACAGGGTCACATAGAGGCCATGGAGATCAGGTGTGGTTTAGTATACAACAATAACCCACTGAATCATAAACATTATCATTATAATAGCATCTCAATCTGGCAGCCTGATTGGTTGGCTTTACATAAATGGGGAAGTAAATGTGTTATTAGTTTTCTCAATTTCTATGACGACGTGACTCTGAAATGCTAAAACAACTGTAAAAAAAAATCTCAATTAGTTCTGGGAAATGATTAATCATGATTAATCACATCCAAAATAATTGTTTTGGATACAGTATATATTTTGAAAATATTTACGTGTATATATATATATGTATATTCATATAATTTATACTATATATAGGCTAAATATATGTATTATATAAACATAACATATATTTCTTAAATGTATACATGCATGTGTGTGTATTTATATGAACATAATAAAAATACTCTGTTCACAGTCACACACATATTATGTACATGAACAATTTTATTTTAGATGCAATTAATCACGATTAATCATTGCCTAGCACTAATCTCAAATAATACAATTGTTTTAACATAAGAGTTTATGGTTACAGTGTAATTATACATTTAAGGACTATGCAATATTAATTAAGTACATGTACTTACTATTTATTTAGGGTTTGGCTTAGGATTACGTGCAATTATCCATAATTGTTATTATAATTGTAAGTACATCTAACTTGCGTAACAGAGACACCTTAAAATAAAGTGTTAGGAGTTTATTAATTCATAATTTTTGCTTCATATACAATCTTTGAAAGATGTTTAGCACCAAGCCACATCATAAATGAGTGATTCATGAAACATACACAAGTTTCTCAAGTTCATGTTTGGTCAAGTTATATATATATTCTAAGTCAGTGTGGGACAGAATTGTGTTTTTTCAGTGTAAAGTGCCTTGCAGTGCAACCATCTGGTATGAAGACCTCGTCATTTCAAGGCACAGCGGGTTGTTTGTTAAAGCTACACTTTGTAAGATGAATTATGATATAATATATTCAAAACCCCTGTGGTGTTATGGAATAACTAGATAATTGAGGGCAAAGAACAAAACTACATCCGTCGTCATCCCACACCTTATCACTATGAATTATTATTCATAGCATGTGATATTTAATGTTTAATGGTGGTGACTGATTCAGGTTTGATAATGTCTTTCCTTATGGAAGAATTATTTCTTGACCTTTTATTGTTCGTTACATTTAGAAAATACACCTGCAGGTTAGTTAGTCATTTTACTGATTTGTAACTAGCGCTCTCAAAGATTAGTGATCAATGCACATCTCTCAGAAAGATTGTGATTGTGGTCATAAAGGAAAAGGTTGTTTGAAATAGACTTGGTGAGACTGTCAGAGCCAATTAGATGCATTATTGAGATTGGTTAAAGAAAGGATTGAATTAGACTCAAAAATGATGAATGAAAATGATGTTGTGTGCATGTTCACGAGAGAGTGGCGTATCAGCGGATGACGTAGGCGAAGCATAAGCTCCGGTAGTCTCACGAGAAACACCACTCTCCTCTTGGATTTAATTAAAATCCTCCAACATTTTTATTTACAAATTTTCTTTATTTTTTTCTAATTCAGGACAGGTGTTTGGTTTTGCTCTCTCCACCCCGGAGCCGTGTGGAGTACTTTTTATGATAGACGGATGCACTTTATTGGACTTCTAATGTACTATTGAATATCAACACCCATGCACTGTCATTATAAAGCTTGGAGGAGACAGGACTTGTATTCGTATGAAAGAGGAAAGTCATAAACCCCTAGGATGGCTTAAGGGGGGCAAATCATGGGATAATTGTCATTTTTTGTGAACTATCCTTTTAAAAGTTTGCAGGACAGTAAAGAGAAAGTGAGTAGGTGTAGGTAAATTGCTATAGGAAATCATTTTTACTCAGAAACAAATAATTTCAAAGAAACAGCAAGTTACACATTCAATTCAATTTTGAAGTAGATAGGCTGAAATAGTATTTCTTATTACAGTTTTTTTATTGCTTTGGCGCAATTTTCACAAAAACTTGGTCGTTTTTTTAAACTCTTACTACTAATATCACAACGGATCGTCAAAAGTGCACTTTTTTCAAGCATTTCAGCATATTTTCAATTGTGTTAGTACAATACACATAATCACAAAATATCCTTTTCACTACAGAAAATAAGTGTTGCATCTATATAAATGTTTCATTCACAGTAACTGCCTTTCATGTAGCTATTACTATCAAACGTTTGATTTGCATCTCTTATTCAGTTTAATCAACTCATCTTAATGGTTAATTAGTGAATCAGTTGGTGCATCTATAGATATATATTCAATATATACAGTATATAGTTTCTATAGAATGTGATTGCAAAGTAGGGATAACCAAATGCAATGAATTATTTTTACACTAAATGTGATTTGTGGTGATAACACTATTTTGTAAGTGTGTGTGGGGGTCAGGTAAAGCCTATTTTATGGAGACCAAATGTCCCCACAAAGATGACAATATCTGAAATCATTGTCTTTTTTGGGTCCAACGAGGAACAATATATATTTTCATAAGGGTAGGTTTAGGAGTTGGGTTGGTGTAGGACAGGGGTTCCTGGAGCCTGGAGCAAATGTTGCATGTCTCCTTTATCAATCACACCTGATTCAACTCATCAGCTCATTAGTAGCAACTCCAAGACCTGAAATGGTCAGACAAAGAAGACATGCAAAATGTGCAGTGTTGAGGAGGCTCCAGGAACGTGTTTGGGAACCCCTGGTGTAGGACAATAGAAAATAGTTGTTATGAAATAGAATGGAAGTTAATTGTTTAAAAATCGTAAAAATTTGATTTTCTGACAGACAGACAGAGACAGACAGACAGACAGACAGACAGACAGACAGACAGACAGACAGACAGACAGACACAGACAGACAGACAGAGACAGACAGACAGACAGACAGACAGAGACAGACAGACAGACAGACAGACAGACAGACAGACAGACAGACAGACAGACAGACAGACAGACAGACAGACAGACACAGACAGACAGACAGACAGAGACAGACAGACAGACAGACAGACAGACAGACAGACAGACAGACAGACAGACAGACAGACAGACAGACAGAGACAGACAGACAGACAGACAGACAGACAGACAGAGACAGACAGACAGACAGACAGACAGACAGACTTTTTACATGTTAGCAAGGCATTTTGAGTCCTGGTGGTAGTTCCAACATCTACCAGGAGGGACTAACCAACAAAACCTTCATTTAGAAACAAACTAGGTTGTAATAAGTGTGTCTTTGCAGGTGTTTTGATGCATCAGTCAGCGCAGACGGACACAAACTCATTTGAGAAGTGTTCAGACAGACTGTCAGGTGAGTTGATCCTGCTCCAGAGGGAGGGCAGGTATACGGATACGACTGCAACTCACTGTGACGCCTCCCATACAAAACCATACAATGAACACCCTGCAATCAAACAATGACCATTGTTCATATTGATATGTAAATATAATATCCTTGTGTGCCTCGAACAAAAATGTCCCATTCTCAGCTCAGACCCGGCGATTGCACTGTGCACTCTTCTGTGATCACTGTGTGAATGCCATATTGTCTGAGCGTTTCTGTCTCTGTGCATCCTTGTCAACGGAGCTGGAACTAGCCGGGTCACGTAGACCAGCCTCAGCCCAAACCAGCTGTCAGCTGTGGGGTTTGGCTCCAGCTGCCGTGAGCCGTTCTGGGCCCGAGCTGCAGGGTTTTTCTGCTGCAGTCGCTCTCACAGATGCCTAACTAGGATCTCGCCGTGCATTGTCTTTCTCCCATTTGGGTGATGTCTGAGCTGCATGTTAATTACGAATGTTTATTTTCATCTCCGAGCAATGTATAATTATGTTTTCCCCTGTTTGCATTGCACTTGCTATTGTGGACAAGATGTTTGACTATTCGACAGTTATTAGAAATGATTGGCAAGTAATTTTAATGAAAAGTCACGTCTTCACTGAACTGAATGAGGCAGATGTTTCAAACCGATCAGCCCACAAACTTCAAGTTTTTATTTTCTTTCTAAATATAGGAAAATCTCAAGAAAACATATCAGGATTATATTGATATTCCCTCAAATTTAAAAGGAAAAATAGCATGAAGGAATTTCATTTTATTATGTTTTTTGATCTTTGAGTTATGTGTTTTTTTTTGTTTTTACATTTTAATCAACCTCAATAGTTATTCTTATTAAAATCTTATTAAAATACAGATAATACAACTGCAATACAATATTTGTAATTAAAATCTGCATATAGTAAAGGCAACACAAATGTGAAGACCTAGAAATACTGGTGAATAAAAAATAAATTATTTATAAGATTATTTATATATTTTTTATAAGAATGAAAATTGAAATTTGAGCAGAACTTTAACCCTGTTGAAGGTCATTTGGAACTTGTTCAATTTACATTTTTACTCAAATAAAGTTAAATATACTACATGAAGTATTCTTTTGTATTCTAAATACAAAAAAAATCTATACAAATTTATACAAATACAAACATAAATCTGTTTGATCCCGTAATAGCCACTATAAATCTCTAACGGTAACAGCATGAATATATTCACCAATATATATCTGCATAGAATAAAAAATATCAATAAATGTGGCCCTCTAGAAATCAAAGAAAGGAAATCCAATCAAGGCATTTATTTCATGCACATTGATAAAATTGGCTTTGAAACTTCTAACTCAAAATTCAATTATGGAACAGCAGTCCACTCAGTTCAGAGGTGTAAACTTATGAATATGCACTTTTCCCCACTTTCAGCATATAAAGAAATATACAGCAGATACAGTCCTGAGACCCTGGCGCTGTTTTGTTTCCACCTGTTCCTGGTTTTTAACACAGCATGACAGGTGTCCCGCCAGGAAATTAGCTAAAGATAAACGCCTCAGCAAGCAGGTGAGCCATTTCTCTCCGGACTGCTTGATTAATGAAGCCCGCGCTGAGATGGAGCACAAAACCAACAGCTCAGAAAAAAAACACATAATAACAGGAAACGTCATTTAAAAGCAGGATTCGTTCAGACATGAATGTGGAATATAGTTCCTGTTTTTCAACAGATGCCTGCTGAGGGGAAAAGTGTGGAAAGTGGAAAACAGTGTAGTGTAATATGTAAGGGACACAGGTCAATTTAGCTCAAAGGGAATCATTTAAGATTTAGAGGCAATTTGAACATAATCACTGTTTTATATCAATGATTCAGTCAGCGATTAACTGAACGAGCCGTAGAACATCAACTCTGCACTGGATATTAAAATACAAAATATAGAGAAAACCATATTTACTAGCACAGTAACAAGATTGACAGTTTAAGACATTACCTTGTAAGCAAAAACACAATATACTCCTATTTTCAATATAAATAAGACTTTATTGGATAAATCTAAGACACATAAACTAATCTAACACATGAACACACCATTCACACGTTGCAGGAAGAGAGAAAGTGAGGAAAGAATGAGTTTAAGAGGATGAAAATATGAAATCCCAAGCTTATTGCAATATTTGCTATTGCATAGACCTGAACAACCATCAATCACTTAACTAACCCTCGCACTGAGTTTCTCAATGAAGCTAAAACTTCTATTAAATGCACCAGGATTCATTTTTTCGTCGTCCTTGCAGAAAGGGGCTTTCCCAAGGTTGCTGATTGGCTGATCGGTGGACGTTTGTAGTAAAGTCGTGGGAAGCCAATGGTTGGGCGTTGGCTGACAAATGGTCTTGGAGTGCGTTGGTAGTTGAAGTTTGAAGCGGGTGCAGTCGGAGCTGGACTTTGCAGCAAACGTGTTCATGGTAACAACTTGAACTTTTGAACACGAGCTCAACGGAAATAAAGAATAAAAGGATGTAACGAGACCAAGTGTTTTTTCTTCTCATCGTGGTGTTAAGTAGCAACCTGGCATGTAGGCCAGATCACGCTCAAAGAGCGCTAAAAGCAGCGTCAATCCGCGGTGGCAAAATGAGAAGAGGGAAGAGGAAGAGAAGAGAGAGAAAACCTGAGTTTTAAACTCTGCTTTTGGACACTCCCAATGGTTGTCTTGACCAATTAGATACTATCTTAACTCTGGGTGTTGCTCTACTTCTCCTCCCAATCAATAAATCTACATGTCATGGTCAGTCACATTGTCCGAATTTTCCCGCTATTGTAGAATATAGTTTTGGACATGGAAAAAAATGCCAAGATAGTAACCTTGATGTAGCAGTTGTAAAGTTTTAAATAAATAGTTCACCCAAAACTAAACATTTGCTGATATGCACTCACTCTCAGGCCATCCAAGATGTACTGTAGATGAGTCTGTTTCTTCATGGAAACAGATTTGGAGAAGTTTAGCATTATATCACTTGCTCACCAATGGATCCTCTGCAGTGAATGGGTGCCGTCAGAATGAGAGTCCATATACATGACCTGAGTACATTTTCAGCAAATTATCAGTTTTTGATGAACTATTCCTTTAACAAAACAAAACCTTGGTGCTGTACATAAACATATTTGTAGCTAAAGAAACACTGCCTTCTGAAGTAAAGATAGAAATGAATGTGACTGAGTTAAGCTATTCTATCCAATCGCAGTCAAATTAGGAAATTCAAATATGATGAAACTGCAATCTTTCAAACATCTCACCCACTGGATTTATTGATGCAATACTACAAATAAGCATTCAAAACACATTCATGACATTCGTGTATTCAGGCATGAGGGATTATGGAAAAACGTTGCAATATTTCAATCCAAATCCATCCAACTGCAATCATATTTCCTTCTGCTTCAAGAAGCGAGCATACTCCTCTCCAGTGAGTTTTAAGTTAGCCGCACACAGCTGTTTATCATGCGATTACCGCCGCCTGCCGCAGCCGTCCCCTCCATCCTGTTTCTTGTCAGTCCATGCGCACATGTACACAGGAAACAGCATCTGTTATGTTGTTGCACAGTGATCGTTGGCAGCTAGGAAAGCTTTGATATGCTTACCTGATCAATACGGCCTCTTTGCCGATTAATATGCGAGTTGTGATGTGACCCTCCTCGCGTTTTCCACACCGGCCGGGCTGAACTCATAACTCTCCCTGCTCTTTTCCCATGCTCCTTTACACATGCACCTTAAGCTTTAAATCTTCTTGAGAAGTAGGCTCTGATGAATTAAGACTGAAAAGTAAGAATTTAAGGTCTTAGTTACAGTAAGTGTAGGCTGTTGTTGAAATTACTTGCTGAAATTTCCTGGATTAACAGCCTGGTTAGCATTGCCATTCATTAAAACTATATTTGTAATAATCACTATGAAAGCAGATATGTTAAAATTGCCTCGTTAATTTGATAACTATGAGAGCAAACTCTGATAGCAATTGTTCTTTTTACGAAATCTAGTGCACTAGATGCTATTTTAAGGCAGCATAACCACATTCTGACAAGTTTGAGATCAGTAAAGAAATTAATTTAGAAATAAATACTCATTCAGCATTGATGCATTAAATTATAAAGAAGTGACAAGACAAATAATGATTTGTATTTCAAGTAAATGCTGTTCTTTTGAACATTTTATTCTTTAAAGAATCCTCAAAAAAAAAAAATGTGCGCACTAAAAAATGGACCAGAGGACCCCCCTTTGCCTTCAGAACTGCCTTAATTCTTCGTGGCATAGATTCAACAAGGTGTTGGAAGGTGTTTGGTCCATATTGACATGATAGCATCACGCAGTTGCTGCAGATTTGTCGTCTGAACATCCATGATGAGAATCTCCCGTTCCACCACATCCCAAAGGTGCTCTATTGGATTGAGATCTGGTGACTGTGGAGGACATTTGAGTAAAGTGAACTCATTGTCATGTTCAAGAAACCAGTCTGAGATGATTTGTGATATGGTGAATTATCCTGCTGGAAGTAGTCATCAGAAGATGGGTACACTGTAGTCATAAAGGGATGGACATCAGCAACAATACTCAGGTAGGCTGTGGCGTTTAAACAATGTTCAATTGGTACTAAGTGTGCCAAGAAAATATCCCCCACACCATTACACCACCACCAGCCTGAACCGTTGAGACAAGGCAGGATGGATCCATGCTTTCATGTCCTTTTACACCAAATTCTGACCCTACCATCTGAATGCAGCAGAAATCGAGACTCATCAGACCAGGCAATGTTTTTCCAATCTTCTATTGTCCAATTTTGGTGAGTCTGTGTGAATTGTATCCTCCGTGTCCTGTTCTTAGCTGACAGGAGCGGCACCCGGTGTGGTCTTCTGCTGCTGTAGCGCATCTGCTTCAGGGTTCGACGTGTTGTGTGTTCAGAGATGGTATTCTGCATACCTTGGTTGTAACGAGTGGTTTTTTGAGTTTCTGTTGCCTTTCTATCACACCGGCCCTCCAGGATCAAATTTGATGACCCCTGCTCTAGACAGATGCATATATATATATATATTCCATTAAAAAAAAATATATATATATACTGATCCTGAGGGCTCACTGAATAGCTTTTGCCTCAACACACCTGTCTGGAAGTTTCAAGTATACCTAGTGAGACCTTGATTAGCAGCTTCAGGTGTGTTTGATTAGGCTGATTAGCAATTTGTGTTACCAAGCAATTGAACAAGTGTTCCTAATATATATATATATATATATATTTTTTATATAATTATTTTTTAAATGGAATATATATATGCATCTGTCTAGAGCAGGGGTCATCAAATTTGATCCTGGAGGGCCGGTGTCCTGCAGAGTTTAGCTCTAACTTGCCTCAACACACCTGTCTGCAAGTTTCAATTATACCTAGTGAGACCTTGATTAGCAGCTTCAGGTGTGTTTGATTAGGGTTGGAGTTAAACTCTGCAGGACATTGGCCCTCCAGGACCGAACTCGGTGACCCCTGGTCTAGAGCGTTTCAAATCTTACACTTATGAGGTTCCATTTCAGTTAGGATGTTGCCTTAAAAGGCAGCTGCCTATGTAGACAAGGGCAGCTCACTGTGTTTTGGTACTAATTCACATCTAAACACTTGCAGAATATGACACTGGCAATAATTAAATGCCTTCACATGTCACTATGGCCATGTGTTTAACAACAGCAGTGAATTCTGGGTGCATCATGTCAAAACAATCCACAAATGCAAACATAAGAAATCCTAAGCGAGCAATGAAGGCCTTTAGCGATTAATCTCTGCGACAGACACTCTGTGACCTATTTCTGCCTCAGCCGTGTGGCACGCTGCCTCTCTTGACTGGCAGTGACTCAAAAGTCCTCCTACCCACTCATGACTCATAAAGGATGAGAGGAAGAGGAGGCAGAAGTCTGACAGCCTCATTTTCAACCTCACCTTCTTTAAAGAGTTAGTACGCTCCCTTTACAGTGATGCGAAACCAAGTTCATGACTCCGTCTGTAGCGCCTCAGGTTGCGATTCGCACTGGGGAGGCTGACTCCAGATCAGTGTTAAAGACGCTCTCCACCGGGAGCTTGCTTTTGAAGGAGAAAGTGTGACGAAACGAGCCCCGGGGGCTTTAAACTCCGGGTATCGGGATGTTTGTGGACGCCCTGGGGTCTATTTTTTTAGCGTTTCACACATACAGTTGTCCAAACACAATGTTAATGATGCAAAGTCGGGGTCATGTGGGTGTCACAGACACGCCGTCAGCGCTGAACTCACGTGTCTCGCTGAGATCTGAGGACCAGCGCTAATAGGATTTCCAGTGCCTTCCGTTTAGAGAAAGATTTTCTGTTTTGAGTGTGTGAGGCCAGACACGCAGCGTTGATTGTTAAAGGATTTAATGTTGGTTCTGCTGACTCTGAACCACATTCAAATCAAATGTATGAAAAATAGCCTACACTCCATTTCAAAACCTAGTCGACTGTCTTTCTGTCTACTGCCTACAAAGATAGCAACCTTCTAAGACATCATCCTTAGAGAAATAGAACCTCATAAGTGACTCTTATCTATCTATCTATCCATCCATCTATCTATCTATCTATCTATCTATCCATCCATCCGTCCATCCGTCCGTCCGTCCGTCCGTCCGTCCGTCCGTCCATCCATCCATCCATCCATCCATCCATCCATCCATCCATCCATCTAGTTAAGCATTCAACATTACTCTTGTTTTATCAAAGTGCATTATAGGATGGCCTTCACTGCGATGCTGCCATTAATATAGTAAAAATGATGGATTAATATGGCATTTACACATTATGCTATATACATTAATATAGCAAAATAAAGTAACTCACAAACATTTTGAAAAGAGCAATATAAACATTTCAACTAAATAACATTTGTACTTTTTCTGAAGATGTACTTTCCCATGGGAGTTTACTACGCAGTTGCTATGCAGTTACTAAGGTGCTCTTAGTTGTTTTCAAGTTGTGATGAGTTTGCTGTGTTTTGGGAGGTTGCTGGCCTTCTGCAAGCCTATGATTTGAGGTCTAGTTCATGTCTGTAGCACTAACAATGCAAGATGAAATACTTCCTAAAGTTTGCTATTTGGGGTTAAGTATTTGTTCAGATCACTACTAATCATAAATACAAGGGAAAAATAGTCTGATAGAGTTCCCCTTTCTAAAAGGTTTCATCAGTAACGTATTCTGAGATATACATATTAGACCATTATGAGCTTGGAAAACCTAAATTTAAAGAACCATCAGATAGTAATGAATAACTTTATTCCATCAATTCCTCGTTCTTTAATCTTTTTGATGACATACAGCAATTATTGAAACATCTCTGCATCATCTATAGCCCATATTTCATAAGCACTGTCTGCTTTATGAGAGCAGAGTAATGAAATGCTTAATTAAACACTCATCTGAAGTCATTTGTCAAAATGAGCGTCTGCAGTCTGTCAGACTGACTCCTGCAGTAAAATGACTGTGCTCCTTGTGTTCTCAGCTTTGGGAAATGGGGCGTTTTAAAGGTTCACCTCTGCAGACTGTGCAAACTCTCTCTAGTCCACACTAAAATTACTGCTGTCATTTTCCAGAGACAGACTTGAAGTGTTTCTTTCTGCCCGTGTGTAATCAGCTGGTGGTGGTGAAGGATGGTGTAGATGTAGGAACATGCTGCCCCTCAGAGGCCAGTTCTAGAGACATGAATTACTTCTCTGAGAAACTGCAATCAATCAACCTTTTAAGACATTATGTTGTATCAGTATGTTTTCCCTAGTAAAAAGTAATATATTTAATATTAGTGCTGTCAAACAATTAATTGCGATTAATCACATCCAAAATAAAAGTTTTTGTTTACATAATATATATATGTGTGCACTGTTTATTTATTATGTATATATAAAAACACACACAATCAGTATGTTTTGAAAATATTTATATGTATATACATTTATATACATATAATATACATTATGTATTATTATATTTTATATTATATATAAATATATTTAATATATAAACATGATATATTTATCTTATATATGCATGCATGTGTTTTTATTTATACATAATAAATATACACAGTACACATACATATATTATGTAAACAAAAACTTTTATTTTAGATGTGATTAATAATTTGACAGCACTATTAATATACATTTATTTAATAATAAGTATAGTTCAAATCTATTAACATATTTAATATATTACCATATTTCTGACCTATCTCTCGAGATTTATTGATATAAACAATATTATTCAACTTTATTTGGAGTACTACTTGTGCACACTGCCCATTTATTAATATTAAGCCTAAAATGTGTTTTAATGTCACTATTGATGAAGATTGCATGATCTTTAAATAATATCAGTCTTTAAATGCAAGATATTTAAAGTGTACCTAAAGTATACTGCAATAGTTCCAGTTTAGCACAATCAAACATACTTCAGTTTATCTTTAGGTGGACTTCTGCACTACTTCCGCACAATTAAAAAGCATTAAGCACAAAATTAGTTCCAGTTTAGCAGACTTTAACCCCCGGTTTCACAGACGAGGCTTAAGCTAGTCCCAGACTAAAACGCATGTTTGATCCGTCTCATCTGAAAATATGTCAGTGTCATTGTTCTGTGTCAAGATGCACACCTTGAGGTTTTCTTCTAAGGCATTTTTGTAAAAGATACCTAAATATCTTAATTAAACTAAGGCCTAGTCCTGGCTTATGCTAAACCCCATTTGTGAATCCGGGCCTTAGTATACCAGTTTAGTACACCAAAATACAATTGCAGGGTATTTTATTAAGTACATAAATAAGTAAATATATATATGTAGTATACGTAGCATGAAATAAACATATTTCAAATACATTTTAGTATATTTATTTTTCACTAGGGTTATCAGGATATAATGTAATTACGCCAATAACACATTTATAAATTAAAATCAGCCATTATTCACATGCAGACACACACAGACATTATATATGCATATGAAAAACTCACAAGAGTGAATCATACATTATTTTTAATGTATGTATATTTCTATATACACACACATATACATATATATACATACATTTGTTTTACATACACACACACACACACACACACACACACACACACGTGTGTGTGAATTATTAAAGTGAGTGAATTATTATATCAATTTCCAAACAAGATAACAATATCTTAAAATTATGACATACACTCACTGGCCACTTTCTTAGGAATACCTGTTCAATTGCTTGGTAACACAAATTGCTAATCAGCCAATCACATGGCAGCAACTCAATGCATTTAGGCATCTAGATGTGATGAAGACAACTTGCTGAAGTTCAAACCGAGCATCAGAATGGGGAAGAAAGGGGATTTAAGTGACTCTGAACGTGGAATGGTTGTTGGTGCAGACGGACTGGTCTGAGTATTTCAGAAACTGCTGATCTACTGGGATTTTCACACACAACCATCTCTAGGGTTTACAGAGAATGGTCCGAAAAAGAGAAAATATCCAGAGAGCGGCAGTTGTGTGGAAGAAAATGCCTTGATGTCAGAGGAGAATGAACAGACTGGTTATAGATGATAGAAAGGCAACAGTAACTCAAATAACCACTCGTTACAACCAAGGTATGCACAATATCATCTCTGAACATACAACACAATTAAACGCCACAGTCTACTTGAGTATTGTTGCTGACCATGTCCTTCCCTTTATGACTACAGTGTACCCATCTTCTGATGCTACTTCCAGCAGGAGAATGCACCATGTCTCAAATCATCTCAGACTGGTTTCTTGAACATGACAATGAGTTCACTTTACTCAAATGTCCTCCACAGTCACCAGATCTCAATCCAATAGAGCACCTTTGGGATGTGGTGGAACGGGAGATTCAGTCGACAAATCTGCAGCAACTGTGTGATGCTATCATGACAATCTGGACCAAAATCTCTGAGGAATATTTCCAACACCGCAAGGTGTACCTAATAAAGTGACCAGTGAGTGTAAATTGAACTGTAAAAAAGTTGTGCTGTCAAACTATTAATCGCATCCAAAATAAAAGCTTTTGTTTACATAATATATGAGTGTGTACTGTGTATATTTATTGTGTAAAGGTATATATAAATAAACACATGCATGTATATATTTAAGAAAATATAAAATACAATTGCAGGGTATTTTATTAAGTACATAAATAAGTAAATATATATATGTAGTATACGTAGCATGAAATAAACATATTTCAAATACATTTTAGTATATTTATTTTTCACTAGGGTTATCAGGATATAATGTAATTACGCCAATAACACATTTATAAATTAAAATCAGCCATTATTCACATGCAGACACACACAGACATTATATATGCATATGAAAAACTCACAAGAGTGAATCATACATTATTTTTAATGTATGTATATTTCTATATACACACACATATACATATATATATACATACATTTGTTTTACATACACACACACACACACACACACACACACACACACACACACACACACACACGCGTGTGTGTGAATTATTAAAGTGAGTGAATTATTATATCAATTTCCAAACAAGATAACAATATCTTAAAATTATGACATACACTCACCGGCCACTTTTTTAGGTACACCTGTTCAATTGCTTGGTAACACAAATTGCTAATCAACCAATCACATGGCAGCAACTCAATGCATTTAGTCATCTAGATGTGGTGAAGAGGACTGCTGAAGTTCAAACTGAGCATCAGAACGGGGAAGAAAGAGGATTTAAGTGACTCTGAACGTGGAATGGTTGTTGGTGCAGACGGACTGATCTGAGTATTTCAGAAACTGCTGATCTACTGGGATTTTCACACACAACCATCTCTAGGGTTTACAGAGAATGGTCCGAAAAAGAGAAAATATCCAGTGAGCGGCAGTTGTGTGGAAGAAAATGCCTTGTTGATGTCAGAGGTCAGAGGAGAATGAACAGACTGGTTAGAGATGATAGAAAGGCAACAGTAACTCAAATAACCACTCGTTACAACCAAGGTATGCACAATATCATCTCTGAACATACAACACAATTAAACGCCACAGTCTACTTGAGTATTGTTACTGACCATGTCCTTCCCTTTATGACTACAGTGTACCCATCTCCTGATGCTACTTCCAGCAGGATAATGCATGTCACAGAGCTCAAATCATCTCAGACTGGTTTCTTGAACATGACAATGAGTTCACTTTACTCAAATGGCCTCCACAGTCACCAGATCTCAATCCAATAGAGTACCTTTGGGATGTGGTGGAACGAGAGATTCTCATTATGGATGTGCAGCAGACAAATCTGCAGCAACTGCGTGATGCTATCATGACAATATGGACCAAAATCTCTGAGGAATATTTCCAACACCGCAAGGTGTACCTAATAAAGTGACCAGTGAGTGTAAATTGAACTGTAAAAAAGTAGTGCTGTCAAACAATTAATCGCATCCAAAATAAAAGCTTTTGTTTACATAATATATGAGTGTGTACTGTGTATATTTATTGTGTAAAGGTATATATAAATACAAACACATGCATGTATATATTTAAGAAAAATATGCTAGGTTTATATATTAAATATGTTTATATATAATATAATAATATAAATATATACATGTGTATATATCTGTAAATATTTTCTAAATGTATAATGTATGTGTGTATTTATATTTACATAATCAATAAACACAGTACACAAACATATATTATGTAAACAACAACTTTTATTTTGGATATGATTAATTACGATTAATCATTCAACAGCACTGAAAAAAACACCATGTATTTAAGTCAAATACGCAAATAAATAAGTAAGTAAGTAAGAAAGTGAGTTGAATAGAATGCACAGATTTCGGTTAACAGTTTATTTAAAGGAACAATTCTCACTATTAACTAGTTGCTTATTAGCATGCTATCCATTAGAGCCACGACTACCCCTTGGTCTAATGTATGCTACTAGCAAGCTGGCTGTTTATTAGTACTTATAAAACACATATTACTATATTTATATTTACAATATTTTAGATCCCTTAATCCTACCTCATACATAAACTTAACAACTACCTTAGTATTAATAAGAAGACAATTATGAGTTTTTAATATGAATGAACATATAACAACAACCCCCTCTTTGTATGGGAAAAATGATAATTGCATTTTAAATGCCTCTAATTAATGTTTCTAATGTCACTAATGTGGCTAATGTCATCTATTAGTCTCAGAACGGAATGCTAGCAGGAATTCATTCATTCATTGGGAGGAAATCTTTCTCCTGGAAGTTGGCGCTGAAAGTCGGGCCCACAGCACACTGGAGTAATGAAGCTGTGTTACGCTGCTGACTGGCTGTAGGCGACAGAAAAGCCAAACACTCATTCAGTCATTACTCTTAACAGGAGGGGGTATTCTCTCTGATGGATTGGCAACAACACAAACCAAAGGAAAAGCAGGGAAAACGAGCAGAGTTCAAGCATGGTTAATGTCTTTGCAGCAAACACTATACTTTCAAGTCAGACTCCCCACTGCTGCCGTAATTTTGAGATCCATTTTCAAGAAACAAGAAAACACTTGAATGTCAAACATACAAAATGGATTATGGGCCACTGGTTATCATTTGATTTTGATAAGGCTTTTTGTTTACTGATGGAGTAAGTGAAGTGAATACACATCACCTTGATTCACTGATCTTAAATGGTCTGTTTAAAATCTGTTGACTGACACATCTCAGAGTAAATGGACTGCTTTCATCCAATTCATTACTCACAGTGCCACTCTTATTATTACACAAGGGCTTTTGGTCAACATACGTTCAGGCAGAGCATTTTCAGCTTTAAGCTAGTAGGATGTGACTTAAAATGTGCTGATAGGGTTCATAGTTAACTAAAACTGAAACCAAAACCATAAAAAATATAGCTACTTGAAATAAAGTCTTGATGTACTAATATACTGAAATATAAATAAAAACTAACAGTATCTCGGTGGTATTAAAACAAGAAAGCTGACAGGGTTACAGTCTGCAAAGAAAAAACATGCTTTGTGTAAATAAAAAATATCAAGCATATTTAGAGGGACAGCAAAATAAATGAACTCATCAACTTCAAAAGGAGGAGAACATATATTTTTTATTGAAATCAAAGGTTTTGCATGCATTAAAGTTTAGTAAATTGGTCCAAATCTATTTATCTAAAAATGTGTCTAAAGCCAGTCAAATTAGATGAACATGAACACTTTGCATAATACATCCTGATTACAAAAATATATATAAATATAATAATATGTACATTTAGTCATTTAGCAGACGCTTTTATCCAAAGCGACTTACAAAAATAAAAAATAAAATAAATAAAAATAAGACCTATAAAAATGGGTTCAGCGAGAACAGATTCATTGTGATTTTCCTGTTCAGCCTGTGTCATATTATCGCATGTTGCTGGGCCTATGCAGTTCATGGTGATATTTTAATGTTATGTGATATTATTTGATGTCTAATGCGAAACCACTGCCGGAGCTTAAATCGGGATGATTAACCTTAGTCAACAAGTTAAAGAAATTGGTCAAAAAAGTCAAATTTAAGATCCAAATTCTTTAGATGCATAATGCATACTTTCTTTATAAAACAAAAATTCTAAACTACAAATTCCAGCATGCAACTATGCATTTTCACCTTCAAAAATAATTCACAAAAAAAGATGTCATCTATTAATGACCACTAGGGTGCAGCGCTACACTTATTAACATAAGTGTTTTCTATTTCCTGTCTTGACAGAGAAGTTTACTAAAATTACATTACTGTTCAGAGGAGGTGACCCCTTACTTAGTTATTTAAATAAATTATATATATATATATAGAAATAGTCATGATGCTTTGACAACATGTTGTACTCATATTACAGGAACAAACCCAAAACCATGTTTACCTACTTCAGGTGTTTTACATGTTGATCAGACACCCCTTATATTTGAGCTGTATTTTCCTAATATCAAGAAATCATTAATAGATAAAACATGATTATGGTCTAGTTTAATAGTCTAATAACTTATAATCTGGACAGTTATAGTAATATTCACGGGAGAAAGCGACTAGGTTGAAGCATTTGTTTCTAAGAAACATGCAGCTTTTCGCTTCACAAGACATTAATTGATGGATTACTTGTGAATTATTGTGATGTTTTTATCAGCTGTTTGGACTCAATCTGACGGCACCCATTCACTGCAGAGGATCCATTAGTGAGCAAATGATGTAATGCTACATTTCTCCAAATCTGATCTGATGAAGAAACAAACTCATCTTGGATTTCCTGCATGTGTGTGAGTACAGTTACAGCTAATGTTCATATTTGGGTGAACTGTTCCTGGCAATCGAAACTTTGCAAAGTAAAAAAACAAACACATAACTCTTTGGAGTACTCTAGATGTATTTAACAAAACAATTATGCTTAGTTCTTGGCTGTGATTAAATATTTAACACAATTTTTTGGATTTGACATTTATTGTTCTGCAAGTGTTTTTTTTTTTGGTGGATTTTGAAATAGAAGAGGATTTTAAGTGCCTGAACTTAAACTTTAAGTGTCTGTAATCTTTAATTCATTTATTGTAATTATTTCATTTATTTTCAACATTAGTTGATTCTTTTTACCATGTAATCATGAAACCAGAATGGTAAACAGCACATGTGCAACTTTAAATGATATTTCAGGTTTGAAAATGGAAAACACGTGCTGAAAACTGTTCGAGAATATTCCGGAATAGCTGAGGTTTCACTCATTTTCTCTTTTGACATCCATCATCATGTGCTGAAATATCCCGCTCCGTACACTGTGCACGTTGACAAATACTCTCAAAATGATCGGATGTGATTACACGTGATACCAAGTCAGCAATACACCAAATGCCTCTGAAAACTGTATGCTGCTATGTGAGTGTTGAATACATAAGAACGAAAATGTTTATGATTCTGGCAGCCTTACAGGCTCTTGGGATTCATGCTGTCTTCAGGTTTCAGTGTATGAGTTAGTTGGAAAGGAGAATTTATGATGTAATGTAAGTCATTTTGGTCAAAATGAAGTGGACACATTGGACAATTTCATTTTTTTATTTCTGTTCACACTCTTTTATCACTAATGCTATAAAACATTGAGTAGGTGTGTAATGGATTTTTGCCACTATATAGAATTACCTCAAATGTAGATTTATCCCTACTCTTCGTCAGCATGAAAATGCATACAAAACAAAAAGTCTACATTCACCATTATAACAACAATTGACTTCCGACTGTATGTAATGCTGCTTTACTGATAAACAACCGCATGACTCTAACATGACACAATCATAAATGAGACTGGCAAAAGCATAGACCTGTTTCACCCCTCATCCAAACACCAGTCAGAAAGATTACATTAATGACTTTGAGACCAGGCCAAGTCAGTCCAAACAAAACAGACAGTCTATCTTTTGCTCAAATTGAGTGCCATCAGGGGTCCAGATGCTCGGTCAAGCACAGCATTCATGAGGAAAAGATCATCCAGGTGTAAAATAACAGGTCTGAATCGTGGTGAGGTACTGAGACGGGGGTGAGACGTACACAGACATTCATTCTCAGGGCTGATTTATCATCTGGCTAGACTCCGTTTGAGCTAGTCTAATTTTTAACCTGGTTTTACATGCCCCATTTAATTGATGAGGTGAAGTCAGCTAGTTTGACTTTTTTGGCCTTTTATTATTATTATAATAGAGAATGTTCAATATCTTTTGAAGACAAGATGGGAAAATGATGCAAGTACCACTCAAGACATGTCTAAAAACATATTTATCTGAAGCACATTTACGGCCTCAAGTCTGTTTGATGCGACAAGCTTTGCTCATCAGCATTTGGCAATTATCTGCCATTCTTCTCCTCACCTCTTCTCCTCTCAAGGTCTCATGTTGGATGGGGGCAGACGCACATTTTCCATGGTTTCTCCAGAAATTATTTGACTGGGTTTAATCCCAGGCTGTGGCTGGGCCACTCAAAGACATTTACAGACTTGTGTATAAGCCACTCTTGCTGTGTGTTTAGGTCCATTGTTGAAAGGTGAAACATTCTGACTGTCTGAGGTTCTGAATGCCTGGATTGGGTTTTCATTAAGGCTATCTTTTTATTTGGGTGCATTGAGCTTTTCTTCTACTCTGATGAGTCCCTCAGTCCCAACCCCATAGCAGGAGGCTGATACCAGCACATCTTTACTTTTGGGATGGTACTCTGCAGGTGATGAGCAGAGCTGGTTTCCACCAAACATGATGCTTAGAATTGAGGTTCATCAGACCAGATAATCTTGTTTCTCACAGTCTGAGGGTCCTTATTGTGCTATTTTGCAAATTCTAAATGTGTTTTCATGTGTCTACACTGAAGAGAGGATTGAGTCTTGCCACACTGCCATGAAGCCCAGATCGATGGAGTGTTGCAGTGACGTTTGTCCTTTTGTAGATTTCTCCTATATCCACATATGATCATGGAGCTCAACTAGAGTGACCATCAGCTTCTTGGTCACCACACTAACCACAGCCCTTCTCCATCAGTTGCTCAGTTTGTTCTGGAGGCCAGCTCTAGGAAGAGTACTAGTTGTTTCAAACTTCTTCCATTAAGGGTAACGTAGACTACATTCTTCTGTGACCCTTCAATGAAGCAGAATTTTTTCTGAACTCTTCCCCAGATGTGTGGCTTGACGCAAACCTGTTTCTGAGCTATACAGGCAGTTATTTTGACCTCAGGGCTTGGTTTTTGCTCTGATATGCATTATCAACTGTTGGACCTTTTATTAAAACGTGTGCCTTTCCAAATCATGCCCATTCAATTGAATTTGCCACAGGTTACCTTCAC
Source organism: Gymnocypris eckloni scoliostomus (assembly GCA_027564155.1). Taxonomy (NCBI): domain Eukaryota; kingdom Metazoa; phylum Chordata; class Actinopteri; order Cypriniformes; family Cyprinidae; genus Gymnocypris; species Gymnocypris eckloni. The sequence continues at coordinate 20,813,725 of CM050431.1, forward strand.
TCAAAGTGTAGTAACATCTACAAGCAATATGACTGCTCATGACCTAAATTTAAATTGTCCCAGATAAGGGTATGAGTACTTAAACAACGGAATCATTTAAGTTTTTTATGTTTAATAAATTTGCAAAGAAGTTAAAAACATTTTTTTGTTGCTTTACCATTATAGTGTATGGAGTGTATATTGATGTGTATAAAAAGTAATTAAAGCAGTTTAACATAAGGCAGCAACATAAAACGTGAAACAATTAAGGGGTATGAATACTTTCGCAAGGCACTGTATATATATATATATATATATATATATATATATATATATATATTTCTTGAAGCATCTTGGAGACGTTGCCACACTTCTTCGTATTGTTCTGTTTCTTCATGTCATTCCAGACAGACTGGATGATGATCAGATCAGATCTCTGTGTGGAGCACGTGCTGTTGCCAAACTGCCAAGCTCCAAAAATCTCACTGGAATGTGAGTGAATGTTTGGAAATGTAAACTGATATTTTCTACTGACACACTACAGCAAAAGATAGAAATAACTGACTTAAAACTATTTTTCAGCGGATAAAAAATAAAATAGAAATAGTGTTCTAATAATTTTGACCACTACTGTATGTATAACTATAAATATACAAATAATAATAATAAAATAAATAAATATACATATTTATTTATTGGGTTTACATTACTTATTAAACATTTATTTGATAACTTCTAATATGAAGTAATTAGTCACATGGCAAATTAAAGCAAAGCAAAAATTACAGCATCCAGGTCCAAATCCTACAATCCTGGTAATAATCATGAATACTATTTCTCCAGGTGTGTTTGAACTGCTTGTTGCATTTTCTTCCCAGACTTCATTTAGCTTGTTTAGTTTACAATCATTTAGCTTATGAGTTATGTATGAGAGTTATATAAAATCAGTTGGCTTTGTACTTCTGTTTTTATCAATGTTTCTGAACAGATAAAAAAGTCTGTCAAACCTTACCATTTTTTGTTTACAGTTTGTTTTCTACATTAACAGTCTTGGTCAAAATATCATGTGACAACAGGCAAACAGCACTTTCCCCAACTGACACACACACAAATATATCTTTGTATAGTTTATTTTATTTTAAAACAGATGACCAAAAAGCTTGATACATCATATGAGATGATACATACTTGAATATTAGGTAACATAATTGGTGGAACATCAACAAAACAAATTCTAATGACAACCTAATGACCTAATGACAACCGCGACCACTTCAAAGACATTATTTGTGATAAATAGTGCCTTTCAATGCAGGTTGAATACAATTCACCAAGACAAATCATAAGTGCACTAGAGATTTAATTGTATCTGTGGCACATGTGGGTCTCTTTTGAAGCTAAATCGAACGCGACAAACCCCTCAAAGTTTAAGTACCATACATTTTATGAACAAAAAAAACTGAAGAAGAAAGAAAAGCACTTGATTTGACCATGGGTAAAAGATCCATCTCATATATGCCAAGAAAGAATAGAAACATTAGCAAACAAAAAGACATTTGTGAGTCAAAACACAGTTATAGTTCAAAGTATATTACACCGCACATATCGAAGATTTGCATAATTATTTAAATGCATTATAATGTACCCTGAATCAATGCTCTCCAGATGAGTGATATAGTTTTTCGGCAAGTATAACTCCAACTGTAACAAAAAAATGTCATATTTGTCGCACACTTTGCGATAATGCTGTTGTGGCTCACTTCTTATCAGATGTCTGACATTAGTTTTATACTACAGTACAAAGTCACGTTGTTTGGAAATGCCTTGGCTTTATGAACCTCTGCATTGTCTGTATTACAGGGATCGAAATCTAGAATAAGATTCTACTGGAGTAGAAAGAGAAAGAGAGTGTCTTGTCTGTTGCCAAAATCTAACAGCTTGTGACCCACGAAGTCGCCCTCTCCCAAACTACAAGTACTGCTCCCCTTTCTCTGCTGGAGAACTTTTAACATTTGCTCTGAAATTTAAAAGAAAAACAAAACAAGTTTGAATTACAAAGAAGACGGATATCAGATCCGCCGTTCCAGATGTATTGTAATGCACCGGTCCATGCTTTGTAGGGTGTTTTCATGCACATGCTACAATAATACATATTTACAAAGGTGGTCACAAACAAAAAAGGGGTTTTGGGGGCCACGCACACAACAGATACAGGGGGACGATTTTCCAAACATGTTTATTGATCAGATGTTGAAAAAAAGGCACACAGATTTTAAGTATGTAGGGTGTAGAAGGGACATTTGTCCAGTCATACAGACAAACGTCCAAATTTGGATTCTAGGTGGGAGTGAGGGACACAGATACAGAAAGTGGAGCTCGGACAGTCCTCGAATAAAGGCAGGGAGGGTTGGTCAGTCAGGGAAACTAGTCTCACTCAACAACTCATCCCTGAATTAGAGAAGAGAAGAAGACAGTCAGAGAAGAACAGCATTAGAGGAATCTGGGACAGAGACAATTGACGAGAGCCTCTCGGTTCATTGGGTGTTAATACGTTATATGGCACCACATAGACATTTGCTGTTTGTTAGCGTGGAAATGTTAGGAAAAATGGATGATGGAAAGTGAACAGACAGCTTGTTTGATATGCCAACAACTTCAGATCTCCGAAAGAAAGATGAGTCTCGAGTTACATGACGCATGCTTTAGAGGTGGCTGTGAAGTTTCTGTTAGTTATGGAGAGTTCACTTTTTACCAGGTCCGAAAACTAACGCCTCATTGGTTTTGGAGACAGGAGACAAAACTTTTACTGTCCACCAGTTCAAACCGATTTTCACATTAGAGATAATCTGAATCTAAAATGATGTGGGAACAAATTCACTAAATGGTTGCGCATGATATTCCAGCACCTCTTTGCATAATGAACCAGTACCATCCACCTTATTTTTAACACAAGATCAGCCGCGGCCATTTGTAACTTGAATGTGTGAGGTTTCTGTTCAAAACGGCTTTATTGGAATGATTATAAACAACACAATAGTGTCAAATCTTTGAATTATCATTCAATTCTATTTATTTTACCTGTACAAAAACAGTGTTATGGTCATTGCAAACTGGTGCAATTTTGTTATCATATATTCATTTCATAATCATAAATGCACCAGTTTGTATTTTATTTACCCATAATGGTTAATGAATCAGAAGTCTAACATATTTAAAGAAAATAGGTTATTTCAATGTAAAATAAGGTGGATATGAGCTGGTAAAGCGCTGTACCATGCATGTTTAACTTCTCATTGGGCCGTTTTTATTTTAAGACGATGAAACACATGCAGAACAAAAATAAATTATTATGCAAATCATCGCATTTGATTCAAACCAGCAATATAAGAATGGTTTTACAATGTAAGACTGGTTTACATACAGTTTGGAGTGATTCTGTTTCATAAATAAGCCACATTGTCATTATTTTTTTGGGCAAACAGGCTTCCTTTCTATGCAAATGAGGTTAATTATGGAATGCACTGGATTCACAGACCTCAGCATTATTCGGCTAATGTTAAATTGAGCTAATATATGTTATTTATTTATAGTCTGGATATTCTGCTCACTTTGAGCCATTGTCAGAGAACATTTTTGTGAATAGGATGCAAATTGTGATCAGCACTAATTTTGTGGATGTTTTGCCTGATTTCTTTTGTTGAACTGAGTCCAAGTAAAAGAATTATCAGTGGAGAAATTAATTCTCAGTGAATTCTAAACTCTTTTCTGACACATAAAACCAGTGTTGGACTTTCCCTCGAAAGTGCTTTGTCTAAATAGCATGTTTACATCTTGCGCTGGACGTTTTTGATTCAAGTCAGGCCAATTCTCAGTTCCCACACTGGAGCGCTGGAACTCAATGGTTTTAAATAATGTCCTCTCTGGTTCTCGGGGAATTCCCTGTACTTTAGCGGACGGTGGAAGTGTCGTAACTCCTGGTCTCCTCAATGTGGAGTCAGTGTGACCGTGGCTTCAGGAACACACATAGCTGGCAAACAGAGCTCCCACCATGCAGAACAGACCAGCCAATCAGAACAGCCATGACACGTTTCTACCTACAGGCTACATTCAGATTGAAATACTACTCGCTGAATATTGTACAGTGTATACTGTATAATGCCTACTAATACTGTATAATATAATACAGAACAGAATGCATTATACACTGTCACAAGACTTCATTGTTGGATATTGGATAATATTGGAAATACTAGATGCTAATTTTGCATTTTTATCTAAACCAAAAAATAATTCTGATTGAATATTAAGTCTAAAAAAGCTCATTGAATTGTGGAATACTGTATTCTGTGCAATGTGCTATTTTATGCTGTCCATTATGCCAAATGCAGCAGGTAATCAATGTATTCCATGCACATTTTTCACAATATATATATTATATACTGCATAAATCATAAGAGTAGTATGCTAGTCCGAACATAGCCACTGTATCACACATTGAATCCTTTCTATTTTGACTTTATTTGCCTTTTAGTTTGTTGAAAGGCAAAATAAAGACTGTGAAATCTTCTAAATCAGTTAAACTTTGTTCCCAGATGATATTTCCATTCACTTTACATAAAAGACGTTAAGTGCACATGTAAAATTAATACAAAAAGTCTAGTGTAAATTAAAACTTCTTAGGCATTTCAGCTTCAAATTGGTTTGTTAAGTCTCTTTTTTGGTGAAAATAGGATTTCCGTAATTAAAAAGCTTATTAAGGTATGTTGGGAAAATATGTCAATAAAGTATAGAATTTCCACATTCTTCATGAAAATGAAAGTATAGCAAAATACATGCTTATACAACATCTCTGAAAAAAGTACACAAACCTCCTTGACCGTAGGCCTAGACAATGTAAATATTTGTCTGTGTAATAGTTTAGTTTGTATGTTTTGGACCTGGATAAAACGGTCAGTGCGAGTGAGAAGGTGTGCTCATGGTGGGAAGAGCTCTGTCTCTTGTACCCGCTGCTCTTTACATTTACAGATTCTCCTTTTCTGCTGTGCGTTTTATTTTTTGGTAGTTACACGTACTCCCTGGCTATAGAGGGTTGAGATTGCCGGTGGAACTGCTGTCCTCTTCTCTCGTCGTTAACGCAGGAGCAGCACAGGAACGAGCCGCCCAGCATCATCAGGATGGAAGCCGCCCACCCTACAAAGAGGGCGGGGCCAAACTCATACCTGAAAGACAGAGAGGTCACTTCATTTAACAATCACAAGAAAAATGTAATCAGGTTATTTTTATTTTAATCCGGTTATATGAGATCCATCTTTACACACCGAGGACAACTGAGGGACTCATTTGCAACAATTACAGAAGATTAAACCGCTCACTGATGCTCCAGAAGGAAAACGCATGCATTAAGAGCCGGGGCGTGAACACTTTTTTGCATTTGAAGATCAAGGTAAATGTAACTTAATTTGCCTTCTGGAAAACATGTACGTATCTTCTGAAGAGCAGTACTTATTGAAAAATATATGATATTTTGGCAAAACAAGAAAAATCTACACATCTTAATTATGTTTAAATGGTTTCACACCCTGGCTCTTTCTGCATGTTTTTTCCTTCTGGAGCATCAGTGAATGTTTGAATCTTCTGTAATAATTGCAAATGAGTCCCTCAGTTGTCCTCGGTGTGAAAATATGGATCTCCAAATCATACAGTCATTGTCTATATTTTGTTAAAAATAAGTAGAAATACTGTAATACTGAAATCTAAATATTAAGTTTGATTTATTTTATTATATGAAGAAATTATGTGTATATTTACAGAATGCATTTGCATAATAAATTATATATATATATATATATATATATATATATATATATATAGAGTCATAGATTATTTTTTGAATCTAGATTAAAATGGCTCATTTGAATTCTGGAAAGGCATTCAGAATATGTGCTACCCAAATAATGACTAAAAGTAAGTCTTTGAGAACGGGTTTCTCAAGCCAGGTGGCCTGATAGACCAGGGGCTCATCTCCTGTTTCAAAATGCATCACAAACTTTAATCTCGTCCCAATCCCACGAAAAACTGGAGGAAAATCGTTCCACTCCGGAAGAATGACTCATTCCCTCCCACTCCCGTGTTGTTGTTTTTGTGTTTTTTTGCCGATAACTGTCAATTACAGTAAAAATATAGTACAGATCACAGCGCACCTTTTATTAGTTGAATAAAACCCAAAATGTCGTTTTTGTTATTATATTGAACTGAAAGCCATCTTATGCACAGTGTTGCACAGATTAAATTTCATGTAAATCATCCATGCTAACACACACGTCTTCTATTTTTATTTTTAGACATTTCACTCTCTATAGATATATTTTTCAAAGAAGAGTTTCAAGTTTCTCGCTCAAGTTCACATGAGACCTAAAGCGCATCCTGTTTGCTTAAAAGCGCAACGTTTCGTTGTTATTCTGAAGATCAAGGTAAATGTAATTTACGAGAGTCTTTACAGATTCTGGAAAGATGTATTAGGCTACTTTTATCTGTATGACCAAAATACGGAGATTTTAAGAGCAAGTGAGCACGATAATGTCCTGTTCAGCAAACGCCTACACAAACACTTCAATAGCACACATTTCTCTAGGTTAACATCATATTGAGCGCCATGTAAAGTTGTTACTACATACATCTTTCAGATGAATAGCCATATTTGAGGTTGATGAATGATAGGTGAGCGTTTGGATGTCCTGCGATTGTATTACCACATAGACAGTCCGTTAACAATCTGTCCATCACGGACTGCGAGTCTAGTTCAAGATCGCTCTCGCCCCCTACAGTGAAAGATGGATACATCCTAAAATCATACAGTGAAAGTCATATAGCTTTTGTATAGACCCAGCTCCCAACCCAACTTTGAAATAGATTAAGTTTTATTTTTTTATATATGAAGAAGTTATGTGTATATTTACAGAATGCATATACCATAATATATATATATATATATATATATATACAGTATATTATATATATTTTCCCCTGTGACATTTGATTGCCTTTCAATATATAATTAATGATAATGATATGTTTAACCAAAAAAGAAAATCTATTAATGGTCCTACCTGGCGTTAAGTGGTGTATTCGGATCGAAGAAATGGTTGGAGATCTGTGTGGCGTACCATGACACAGCCACCAGCGTGCACACACCTATGGCAGAAATCACAGTCTTAGCACTACATCTCTGTTTGTTTACAGGCTTTACAGAGTGTGCTAATGTGACCAGACTAGCCACTTCCTGTTTACTTCTGCATGTCAGATGGGTCAAGAGTGATACAGCCACCGAGGACCAAAACAGACCTCAAGAATGTCAATGAATTTACCAAAACGAATTTACACTGAATGATTTACTGGACTGAGGTATGTGTGACATTGACCTAGATAATGCGATTTACTCATTCTTAGCACAGTGACACGCAGTGTAGAGTGTAGTAAAGACTTTGTTTACGTTGTCGCTCAAAGTCTGGAGTTTTTTAGTAAGCTTACTGGTATGATCATCTCAAATCAGTCCATTTATATGAGCATTACAAAGACAAATGGTCATGTTTTCATTCGAAAACACGATTTTACATACTCTCACCAAACCTATTGAACTGCGTGGGTTTGGAGACTCACCTGAGAGCAGGAACAGACTCCCGCCAGAGATGGCGATCTTGCTCTTGATGGATGGGTTGTTGTCACCCACCTTTGTGCATTTCATCCCGACCACACTCACAATGATAGCGATGAATCCCATCAGCACTGAGATCACCATCAGAGCTCGACACGTCTGAATGTGGACTGAAAAAAAATAAAATAATAATAATATAACAGATATTTTGTCTTTTTTTACCATAGTAAAGACTTATAATGTTAGAAAAGATCATGTGACTCTGGAGTAATGATGCTGAAAATGAAGCGCTTCATGCGTCTCAGAAATAAAGTATATTTTAAAGTATATTAAAATGGGAAAACAATAATAGAAGATTTCACAATATTACTTTTGTGAAACTACTTTACTTTTTATTTTTGATCGAATAAATACAGCCTTGATGAGCAGAAGAGACTCCTTAAAAAATCTTACTGATCCCAAACTTTTGAGCGGCATAATATTCACACATGCATATATATATATATATATATATTAGAATAGATTAGATTAGATATTAACTGAATGTGTGTTTACATTTTTTAAATAATTATTTGCATTTTAATTTTTTTGTCCATTATCCCTTATTTTCACCTGTTTTATGCATAAACATAATTAAAGTAGTTTATTATTTTTTTCTGAAAGTATTCTACATTTGACACACCAGTTATTAGGTTCTGTAGACAGAATCATCACACTACAAATAATATTATTAAACTGTGTTTTGTTTTGAAGTAAAAACATGTTTAGAATATATTATTAATTCATATTTTATAATAAATAAATGACTTTAAATCAGTTTATAGAATACTCTGTTTTACATTTAATTTTTTTAAGTTTATTTTGTCCTTTGGCTTGATTTTCCTCAACACTTGTTTTTAAGGATAAACATTATTTAAGTATTTAATTTATTAGATTTCTCCTTTTTTGCATGTGTCTAAATGTGGCACTTGACAATTATTAGGCTTTTAAATTAGTTTTATCAAACCTGTCGGTCAATAACATGTCCTGGTCTTGTTTCACCCCAAAGTCAAAAGAAATAAGAAATTATATTTCCAAACCCTCGATGCTTTTAATAAAGAAAAAAAAGTATTTTACCTACGCAAAATGTAAATTTGATATTTTTTCTTCTGATTTTAGAGGAAAATTTGATTTGGACATGTTGTGGACACATTAAACTCCCCCAAAACCTGGAGAATAAACATTTAGCATCATTTTCCTGGCTATTTGGAGCATTGTTTGGTAGTGATTTTTAGCTGCTGAACTACATTAAATGCCATGAATAACCCACACGGTGTTCGGTTCATGCATAATGCTGTAGGAGTGACATTTTGACATGTTTCGCACAGAAGGGATTACTGTGGCTTTCCTACAAAAGATGATTGTTTTCAATGTGTGACAGCTACATGCTAACATGCCAGTTCAGCATGGATAATGACTTCAACTTCAACTCAGAATCACACAATAGCGGCAGACCACCAGCCCTTTTGAACTGTCCATGCATTGTTATGCACATCTTCTCAAAAGAAGAGTTCAGATGGCCACATGTAATGGGAATCACCTTTGTAGCCCACCCATTTTCAGCAGAAGCTTTGAAAGTGGTGCATCAGACATGAATCGAAGCCATAAAATAAGTATAACAGCATCTCAAAGAAGTCAAGAACTGAGGAGAGATTATCACACGACTTTTGATGTTTGATTTATGCGTGAAGAGGCTGCCTTTGAAGTGTGATTTTAGCGCTTTATAAGAGAGGTCTTATTTTATGGTCTTTCATCTTTGTTTTGCTTCATTTCTTGATTTGTAAGGAGAGCGTTTCGCAGAGTAACACCGTGATCTCAAGGTCATGTTTGAATGAGGGTAGTTAGACTCCGGGTGAAGGGTCCTCCCACAATCCCTTGTCCGGTGCCAACGTTGGCAGCGCCTGGTACGGACGAAAGGAAGGCAAGCGCACGTACAATGGTGGAGAACATGCTTCAAGAGAAGCTGCATGTGAGGCTCGGCCATTGTCTATTGTTTGGGCTTGTGGGCTGCTGCACACGTCATTGAAAACATCTCTCAATGCGTTCCTCACACAAATCACATTTTTATGACATCATATTTATCTTTTATTATTAGATCATGTTTATACTTTCATTTTTAGATTGACACAACACAACACTATCATTTTTGTTTTCATTGCATGCAGTATTTCTCTGGGCATGTTTACAGTGTGAGTTTTATAACTCTGAATTACTGTAGCTCAAGTGTGCTTCATAGTTATGTTGTTTTATCCTAAATACTGTGTTTAGTTGTCAGCACATAATAACAGTTATTCAAGAAAAGACACTAGAAATTCTGCAGAAAAGGGGCAAACAATGCAAGTTTGTGGGAGGCTGTCTGTACATACAGAAGCCAGAACATTGCAGGCACTATCCAACCAGATGACCTAAGGCTGAGAGGGGGGGACAGTGGAATCAGATGGTCCCGTCACCCTTTGTGGGCCGAGGGTTACAGATTCCACCACCAGCAGTACAGTACTGAGTGCAGTCTTTGTGTATGAGCGGCGTATGTGTGTGATGGAGATGCTATGAAAGCCAAACGATATTCAACAAAACCTAACAGTAATTAGGCAGAAAGTGTCAGCCGAGACCATGAAAGTTCTTTGGATGAATATTCCATGCATAAATATGTCAGATCTTATGTGGAAAGTTGTTCCTTCATGAAGTAAAGTGGCATTAATGCCAGTATTTAAGACAACGTTGCTGTGGTATTTGCTTTGGCAATTCAACAAAGCCTGCAGCAATGATAACTAAGATTAATGGTGCTCTTCAAAGTAATAAGGTGCTTTTAAATGGTTATTTGTCGCATTTTGGGTTCAGCTGAGGATATTCTCTTTAAAAAAAGAACCATTCTGGGCTTCATAGGTTTCTTGGGGTTGCTAAATGGTTCTTTGGAGATTAAAACAGCTTTTGATGTAGCGTTATACTTTGGTTCTTCTGATCAACAAATTGGTTTCCGGGTTCTTTAAAGCAGCAGTAGATGCTCTTTGTGGAACAAAGAGCTTCAATGACATCATGTAAGAACCTTTTTGGTTCCATTTGGAACCTTTACTGTATCAGTCAGTAAGACAAAATCTGTAACAACAAATGTAGTTGTCTTAGTTGTCGTCAAATGTTTGTTTGCATATAATCTCCTCTAAACAACGATAAAGATGAGCTGTGTGTTGTGTGGGGATGTGCATTCTGAACATATCTTTGGTGTTTGCCTAAACACTGGCCTTTTCTTCTCAACAAAACTGCCATTCATCACTTCAAGACAATACTCTGTTATTAAAGCAATGATGCAGAATATAAGAAGGCAAACTGTTTTCTCTGAACCATGCCACGTTTATATTTCATTTTCATCTTGAAAGTGTCTCATAACTCTTCATAACCGTTATATTGTGTCACTGCCTGCAATGTTGAAATATTTTTTACCACAAATCACAAACAGATGTGGCTATGATGCTATTTGTCATGAAAACATTTTTTTAATCATTCTAAATGCGCAATCATCAGCCACCATTCATAATTGATTTTTAGAGACGTCGTCTTGCCGGGACGGTCCCAGAAATAAAGGAGAAGTGACTGATTCTGATTAGATGTGACAAGTCCCCACAAAATTGACAATGACAGTGGCAATAAATGTTGATTAATTGCCATGTAATTGCATTCCACGGCATTTCAACAGTCTGGTAGAGTCAGCGAGGTTAGTGTCACATAAGACTTTCATTATAATATGTCAAAATGCACATATTTTAATTTGATCGATTAACGAGTACATTCAATCCATGTGTACACAGCAGCTCTGTTGATTGCGCTATTTGCCTCCAACTTACTCTATCCAAAGAATCTTGATTTAATTATTATTTCATTATGTATTTGTATTATACATAAAACTTGAACATATCATATTCTTAAAAATAAAGGTTCTTTTTTGGCATCTATGGTTCCATGAAGAACCTTTAAAATCCATGGAACCTCGCCATTGCATAATAGTTGGGAAATGTTCTTTAGATTATTAAAATGTTCTTTACTCTAGAAAAAAAAGTGGTTCATTTAAGAATGTTTTTTTGGTGGAACCCAGATTGTTCTTAGAGGCATCGCTCTGAAACCCAGCTTTTGGAACCTTCATTTTCATCCAAATTTTAGTGTACTTATGTCATTCTAAACCTATATGCATGACTTTCTTCTTCTGTGGAACACTTTTGAAGAATATTTTTGTTTGTACATGGAGAGACATCCATCTAAAGACCTTTTTAATGCACTCATACAGGTTAGCAATGACATGAGTTTGAGTAAATGATGGTAGACCATCCCTTTTCTTTGTTTAGTACTTACCATCCAGCGAGAGCAAGGAGTCAAAGATCTTGCACTGCACCTGGCCCGTGCTCTGAGATGCACAGGACATCCACAGGCCTTCGTACAGGCCCACGGCCATAATGATGGCATCCCCTGCATACGAGGACTGCTTCCATTGGGGCAGCACCGTAGTGGAGATGATGCCAATCCATCCACCCAGAGCGAGAAAATAGCCCAGAAGCTGAAACCCAGAGTTGGCCATAATTGTCCTTTTTAAACTTCTGTTTCAGTGTAGAATTAGACTGAGTTTAGAGAAGTTCTCCAGTCAGGAAGCCACCTGCAATTCCCTCAAGAATGTGCAAAGAAATCCACCTTGCTCAGAATGAGTCGAACAAGTCAAGATGAGCAGTCAAAGTCTGTCTGATTCTCGCCAACTCTTCGGTCACTCGCTGTATCCCTTTGTTGCTCTCGCTCACTTCAGTATCTCTCATTTGGAGGCTTCCTGTGACATCCCTTGATTCTGTCTAAAACAGAGTCCTTCAAGTCTCTTCTCTGAAGGTACCCTCTTCTGAAGGTTGTGGAAAGAGCGTTTGGGGTGCCCAGGATGCTGTCAGGATGTGGTTGAGTGCTGCTTTACTGTCTGCATAGCTGTTCTTGTCACACACCAGTGCGTCTGGATGGTGCTCTGGGGGCAGAGCAGCGGGAATGGGGGGAAAAAAAGGATTGAGAATACTTCACAGACAAAAAAAAAAGCCTTAACGGAGTGAATGCATTGGGGGGTGGAGTGCCAGGCTGATGATTACTCTCTGATTGGTGGTTTAGTGAAGAGTAACGCCTACTGAAAATAGTGCAGGAGGGACTAATTAAGCCCAGATGTCACTTGTGGAGTCAATCCGCAAGAATGGGACGTGCAATACACCACAAAGCCATAATTGCATAACATTCTCAAAGTGAGCAAGTGTCCTCAAATCTTCACAATAATGTGTGGATTAAAGTTATTGCTCCTGTGTCAGAAATGTGGCATCTGTTGGGTGAAGTTCGCCATTTGAATGTTTTCTCACACTGACCCTTGTGGAGCACTACAGAGGTGCATAAATCAGTGTTTAAACTGTGCTCGTTTGAAAGGAAGTGTCACCCGTACACAAAAACTATTGCTTCTGGTAGAGATTTAGGGGTTGGCCTGTGACAGCTCAGAGGATCTCCATGGGAACCCGCTCCGTTTAATCACCGGGCGAGGGAAACACAGCAGGTCTTGCTGCATGGAATGGAGGCGCCTTTTGGGTCCGATCACGGAGCAGTTGAACAGATTGTGAAGAACTTTCAGTGACAAAAGTAGAAACTGATTTTATTTATTGTTGTGAAGAGAATGCGAGAGACAGGCATTGGTATGTTGTTGCTAAGGCGTTCCGCACTAAAAAAACTATTGCATATTATTTTCAGATTCTATTACTTTGAATATTTATATATATATATATATAAACTGTTTTAGTGTTATTTTTTTTATTATTTGCTTAATTTATACTGTTGTATATAATTATATCCAATTTCACCTGCATACATACAGCATATTTGGGTTGTTTACAAATGCAATAAATGCAGTAAAAATGCTTTTTTTTGTAAAATACTTTTTTTGAAAAAGAAATGCATATAATTATTTAGTGTGAAGTCTGATCTTTGAGAAAATATAAAGGGTGACTAACTTTGTCAATTCTTTCACAGTTTTTTTTTTTTACATTTAAACGGAACTGTACCATAAATTCGTCCTATGGTATGACATAGCAAAAATTAAGAAAAAAATCTCTTAATATAAATAAATAGCATGAGAGATATTTATCTTCATTGTTAGACTCTTATTTTCATATAATGCTATTTATTTAATATAAAATCATAATTAAAATAACCCCCCTCCCATGACTTGTTGGACAATTTCAAGACAAAATCAACAAGATAAACTTTGCTGTCATCTGTTCAAAATGGCTGAACATTATACAATTTTAAGTTGAGTGATATTTGTATCTCCCCTATTGCAATACCGATGTTTTGAGATAAAAAACTGTCTGTGATTATTTTAGGTGTCACACCATAGCACATTAAGTCAAACCATAGGACATCACGTCACACTAAAGGACAGAAATAGTAGTTATTAAATTATTTATATTTAATTTTGAACATGTTTTTAAACAAAACAAAACATAATTTTCATCAAAACTCTTCTAGACCCCCGCTGCATGTGCAGCACAGCTAAAAATAATTGATGTTCAAACTATATTCATTAATAGGTTAATGATTTTTTAAACTATTTTAATACTTGAACATGTCAGTTGTGCTGCTGTCTATAGAGGAACAGAAAGCTCTCAGATTGAATCATAAATATCTTAATTTGTGTTCAGAAGATGAACGAAGGTCTTACTGGAACGACATGAGGGTTAGTAATTAATTACACAATTTTCATTTTTGGGTGACCACAAATAATAAAGTACATAGAAGGAGAGGGAAAGAACACAATGCACTGTCCTACATATTTCACAAGCATAGAGCTACAGCTACAACAACAAAAACATCACAAGAAAATCTCCAGACCTCAAACTGCAATCAACTTTTGTACCATTTTAAATGAGATAATTAATCTGGTGTCTAAGAACTTGTAGAAGGCCATTACACAAGAGCTGTGAACAAGGACTTATGGAAAACAAGTCATTATTTCATTGACCTCCAAGAGGTGGGGCAGTTCTGTGTTTTCCAAAATGTCTCATTAGGTTTTTCTTTGAAGAATCCTCTCGAAACAGGATTAGCCTCCACGGTCCACCCCAACACAGAGTCAGGGGTCGAATACGCACTCGGGGGCCCCTGGCATTAGTGTTATTACAGGGAGAGGGGTTAATTATCTAGATAGCAATGAACCTTCTTTTTTTCCAGAGACCACAAGACTATCCATTCCTTCTTTCCATTCATCCAAAAACCCCATCTCTCAATACAAGTCACACACATGCACAAAGATTAATTCAGAATCCCAGCCCCCATCCCATGCACCGATCACCCCAGGGTTGCTGTTTACATTCGAGTGGGTCTTACTGAACTATGTAGCTCAGACAAACCCTTTTACAAACAGCTCATCTGCCCATCTCTCTGCATGGATTAAAATACCATGTAACCATGCTTGTATGCGCCTGCACAAAACCCAGCGGGGGTAACAAGACAGATCCAATGTTCACGGTGGTCAGCGTGGGAGATAATTGACTGATAGATGGAGAAAATGAACTTTAACCACATAATTCCTTCATATCTCTTACAGACACTGGAAATGTCAAGTGTGTGTCAAATGGCATTGTGGAAAAAGTTGTCTATTTCATTTTAATTCATTATTTTATACAAAAAATTGCCCTATTAGTCCTGCTATATTTCACAAACGTATGAACAAATCCTGATTTCCTGGACATTTACCACCATTTGTTTTTCTATGCAGATAAAATTAAGGGAAGTTTCCAAAATATTTGGGTATGAAAAAAAGAAAAGAAAAACATGCCTAAAAATTGAGGTGTGTGTGTGTGTGTGTGTGTGTGTGTGTGTGTCTGTGTCTGTGTGTGTGTGTGTGTGTGTGTGTGTGTGTGTGTGTGTCTGTGTGTGTGTGTGTGTGTGTGTGTGTGTGTCTGTGTCTGTGTCTGTGTCTGTGTGTGTGTGTGTGTGTGTGTGTGTGCGTGTGTGTGTGTGTGTGTGTGTGTGTGTGTGTGTGTGTGTGTTTAAAGTAGACCTTATTTTGCGGACTTAATTACAAGGAAAATAAATAAGTTAATTAATTCTGATTGCAGTGCTTCCCTAAACAGAAAATATGTTTTGTTGACTACTGTATCCCTTTAAACAGAAAAAGCTGTGACTCGTCATCATTCTCAGCCATCGTTGTCCCATTCAAAAAGCTTTCTATTGCCCAGGCATGCTTGTATTACCCATGCACTACATGGCTTGTTTTTTTTTTTTCTTGCTCTGTACATTTTTTTGTAATGCTGGAATATCTCTATGGATTTCCAGACTGAATATTTACAAGGCAAGATGTTCGAAGAGCTCCAGCCATTGTGGCATTGGAGCATTCGAATACAGCATTCAAAACAACATGGAGTACAACACCAACCTCATGCACTCTACAGTATGACAGGTAAGTGCTGTGCTGTTGCTTGTTTTCTCCAAAGACCTTTCTGATTTCAGATTCGGACACAATCAACATGGTATCGTATGAATAATACAAATATTAAGTTGAGTAATTTGAGATTTTGTAAATTGAGAAAACTGTAGCTATAAATTCAACGTTTACATGCTAAGATAAGTATGGGTACAGATGGAGAAACTAAAGTGGATTGTAGTGGAAGTGCCCCTCCTTCACAGCCCCAAACTTCCACGGCTTAGGGGCTCTCTGGGAAACTTTGACCAGTGAAAAGACCATCTGGTCATGTTCACTGCTGGCTAATTAGCAATGAGACATTCAAAGGTTATTTTCACCTCTGTAGACTGCAGACTTGTGTAAAAAGAAAGTTATGCAGTTCAGACAAAATGAAGAGAATAAGTTAGAAAAGAGATCCACAAAAATGATGGATTGTGAGTGTTGTTTTATATTATATATTATCAACATTAACCACAGGATTTGTGTTATTCTGCAACAATATGCATATAGAATGACGTGTTTGTTGTGTTGCATAAAGGTTAAAAAGCCAAACAAAGTACAATATTAGAATCAACTTCCGAGCTACTCTATTGCCAGTACGGGGACATTTACACTGCTTCTGCCTTTACTACAGTGTCCAAATTAGCCTTCACATCAAAAATACAGATTTTGACTTGTCAAACATGTTGGAAAAAATGTTAGTTCTTTTGGGAACTGAAGAAATAAATGTACCATAGATACTCAAGTTACCCAACATGCTTTGTGGCTGGGGTAAATTTGATCTGAATACCCACGAGGACTGTAAAAGTGTATTCAGAATGTAATGCAATACATATGATTGTTTCTATGATGTGTTTTTAAATGTGTCCCGAAACAAATTTTTAACAGTAAAAGCTGAATACACTACATGAATTTTAAAATATGAACAGATCTTAAAACCCTAGGCATAGACTTGTGTAAATGGTTACAGAGAAAAATTGGATATCATACACTAAACGACTAAATGAATACAGCAAACTCACACAGAAACATAGAAGTAGTAGACGCTAGTAGACGCATGACAAATGAAAACAATATGTGTTCTAAAATCTGCTTAAATTTCAAATATGTTTGATATCCTCCGACCAGATGAAATCACAGTCAATCAAAAAACTCAAAAAGTGTCATTTGCTCCAAATGTAGCAGAATTGTAAGCTATTCAATCAAAAAAAGACACTAAAATTAGTCAATATAACAGAAATGTTGTTTCATTTTGTACAAACAGTCTGTAAATCACATGACTCAGTGTGTTCTACACAGGAAACTGGTTAATGAATTGATGAACTAAACAAATTAGGGCGTTATCAAATTGTAAAGTGTACTCAGCCGCTGTTATGTTCATGTGGTTAGAAGGGTGGGAATGTTGCGATGCAATCTAATTTGAAAATCTAATTTAATATCGCACAAAGAGGAACACAGTATGCCAGGCGTCCTAAATGTGTTGAGCTGAAACAATACATTTTGGCATTGAGTTGTCTGTATATTTCAAGACAAACGTGGTACTGAGAGTATTTTCTATTCCAAAAAGGCAAGCTGTCAAGCCAGTCTGTAGATATCTGAAGTTGTCAGTTTGATTAATGGTAGTAAAATTGCCCAAAATCAAAAACAGGGAAAAACATGGGTAAATGGAAACTGCTGTACTGGAAACAATTGTCAATGAAGCTTTAACAGTGTTATTGAAAAGAGGAAAGAGAGTTTCGAGCATGATC
Source organism: Gymnocypris eckloni scoliostomus (assembly GCA_027564155.1). NCBI lineage: Eukaryota > Metazoa > Chordata > Actinopteri > Cypriniformes > Cyprinidae > Gymnocypris > Gymnocypris eckloni. Next base: position 20,831,591 of record CM050431.1, read on the forward strand.
AAAGAGTCCGTCTCATGTGACAATCCCTTTTCTCATCAATCGTTCTGAAACCCGAATGTGGTTGTATGACCCATTCCAGATTTGCAGTTGCCGTACGTTGAGCACAAAATCTGTCCTTGCATTAAGGAAGGTGGTCAGATCCTGTCTGTTTTTCCACTCCTCATTTTCCAGGCCCTTAAGCTGTGCTTAAAAATTAAGCTGACATGATCAAAGATACCAAGTCATATTCCAGCTAACGAGACCCGAGTGTTCCCAATGCATGGAGGAGACCTCCCAGAGGATGGGGACATGCACCATGCGCTCCGACATGGGAAAGGACCGACTTTTGTGGCCCGAGCCCCATTACCTTTCCCATAATTGCGTTTTCCATTGTTGTCACCCACTCTTCCTTCTTTTGTCTTTATTGTACACATACAGCTAAGGGAAGCCTATTGCATTCATCCCACTTGGACAGAATGATCTTTTCTTTCACCCCTCTTCCTTAATGTACATTTGGAGGGTTTATGTTGAGCGTGCTTCTCAGGACATCAGAATGCACTCAACGGCAACAACGTCTAAAAAGGAACGAGAACAACGGGGGTCCCTCTTATTTGGCTATGCACTTATCTAGGTCCGGATGGGCTCTTTGTCTCCAACGGACCCTGAACTGCCTCTTCCACCTGACCGACAGAATAACATCAGGCTGGAGTGGTGCCTATAGAAAGTTCTGCTCGAGAGTTTCCACCTGGGCTGGTGGGAGGGAGGGAGAGAGCCAATATCAACATGCCCTCGAAGGGGGCCAAGCCCTGGGGCAGAGCAGCTGAGTTGGACGCGGGGGCTTGAAAATGGGGGATTAGAAGGGGAATGTGTTGGGCTAATCCACCATTATGCGGTGGCCCTCAGGTCTTTAGTGACCTCAAAGAGTATAAGGGCATTCTGCCGCCCAGAGAAAACCAGAATACTGTCTGAGCATTATCTAATGCGGTGGCAGAATGTCATTTCTGCCTCTATATCAGGAACAAGTGACGGCAGACCTTGCTGTGGCCTGTTGCATCCATGACAACTCAACATCTTTATTTGACAGATCTCCAACCAGCAAAGATGACCCACAAGAAATAGCTAATTCTGCCTTACACAATAGTTCAATTAACTCTTTCCCCGCCATTGTGGGAATTTTCCAGCTTTCCGTGTTTGCACTGTTAAGGTCATTGCACACTGAGTCTGAAATTTTAGTCTGAAACATTATCACGTAAAAAAATACATACGACCTCACGTTGTGTCAATCGCCTTTACACACTTCCTCCAAAACGTTCGTCTGTCATAAAAAAAAATCAGATCAGGTTTGATTTTCTGCGCTTTTGCATCCGTAGCAAGCATTTTGATAGGAAAGGATGACGAATACGAAAACTTAGGACTCAGTGTGCTATGACCTTTATTGTAGATGCTGAAACAAGTGATCACATATGTAAGTACTGTAGATGCATATGTAAAATAACATGATTAACAAGCATTCAACAGCATCATCAAAACATCAAAATCAAATAAACTGGTTTAGGACTGTGCGAGCTTTGGAGGGGCTCCATCTGGTTTTTATCATCATTCTTAATCCAAACCGGATGTAGTCTTTGACAACAATGTGATTTTCTCAGCTTTTCATGAAACATACTTTGTTTTGCCCAGGGGTGTTTCCTCTGAAGAGGCAAGGGAGGCATGCCTCCCCGAAATATTGAATGAGAAAAAAATCTGTAGTACAAAAACAGAACAACAACAGTATTACAAAATATAACATTAAAAAGTGTATAAATCACTTGTTTTTCTAAATAAATATTGTTCAACAGCGACAACAGCAGGTAAAGTTACAGCATCTAGTAACTAAACTAGTAACAGTCGATATCAGTCAACTGATGTAAACTAGTTTAAATCCAGATAAAACAGCACTGACAAACAGCAGAAAAATACTGTGTGCAACGATACAGGCTTTTCAAGCTACAAATCGCTTCGTTTTACTACATGTTCCTGTGGCTCAGTGGTAGAGTGTTGCGTTAGCAGTGCAAAAGGTTGTGGGTTCAATTCCCTGGGAACACACACACTGATAATACATGTATGACCTGAATGCACTGTAAGTCGCTTTGGATAAAAGCGTCTGATAAATATAAATGTTTACCATGGATTTACTGTAGTAACATTAACTGCACCATGGTATTGTGGCAGAAATGTGGGGTATTTATATCAAATGTATTATATTAATATAGACGTGTATTGAATGTATTAAAAGAGTAATGGAATGGAATTACACTATATTTGTGATTAAGCTATAGGTCAGCATTTGTGCATTTATAATAAATGTATTTAGACTATTGTTTTTCATTTAAATAGGCTACCTAGAAACCATATAGTTGCATTTTTACCACAGTATTGAGGTGTTATATGTGTGGATTTAATTCTGGTTATCATGATGTAAATGTATGCTACTACGGAAGAACAATGGTTCATTTGAATAAAACTCAAACTTGATAAAATAAAATTTCACCATATAAAAAAGGAGGTTGTTGCATTTTTTACAGATGTTACTGATTTTGATAATGAACATAAATGTACATCTGTGCATCCTAACTCAAACTACTACTGTCAACTCAATGTCAAATGTGCATTTCTAAGAGACAAAAAATTATATTATTATTGCATATATATTAGGGCTGTAACGATACACCAAACCCACGATTCGGTTCGTATCACGATTTTTGACCCACGATTCGGTTCGTATCACGATTTTTTCGTGGGGGTGGGGAAAAAGAAAGATTTTGAAAACAATATTTTTTATTAAATAACATTTGAAAAATCTTTATAAACTGAACACCAAAGAACAAGATTAACTATGCAAATTATTAACAATATAAATAGTAGGGATGTGCATTTTAAGCAAAAGTAATATTCGATAATTGCTGGGTATTATTCGATTACTATTCGAAAATCGCACCCCTCGCGTGCATGTACCCACCCACGCACACACACATACACACAGAGAGAGAGAGAAGGAAACTATTCAGGCTTTTAATCTGTAAGATAACAGTTTTATTAATTAGAGAATAGTCTATCTTAACCTGAGACAATTAATGGTCATAACTTATGATTGCTGAAACATATTAATATAACATAACCGAATGAGGCATTTATTAACAGAACAGTCCGTCGATTATCAACTGCTCATAAGGTTAGGACATTTATATTTTAAATATGAGCATGAACATTCATAAAAAAAACGTAACCGTTTGATTAATTAATTAATGAATATTAGGCTTAAAACATATTACGCTAAACAGAATATCATTCTTAAAACATTACGCGCTAAAACATATTTTGAACAACCTGAATGACGGCACTTATTATGTGAACATTAATTTTATCGTCTGTCATAACAATAACCTATTTCGTATAGGTTATTGATGAGCAAATCATTTATTTGAATTAGCGAGTTAGAGAGAGAGAGGTATGAAAGTTGCGCGTACATGTGCACCTGCATCTGCGCTGCCTCTCTCTCTCAAGCAATGAGGCTTAGTTACTTTAAAAAACGATTTTACCTCCTCATTGCAGAGAAATATAATGTTGCGAGTCAGTAGCCTATCGAAGTTCCCGTGCAGTTTGTGCGCTGCGCGATCTCTGATATCTGTGCAATAATGTGTGTGCGCGTGCGTCTATGAAAGCAGCGTAGCCTGCATATAGTTTTGGTTTAGCTACAAACTCGAGCCCGAAGCTATCCATTAAATATTAACGCGGCCCGAAACCCGAAAGGGAAGCAGACCTCTCTTGTGAACAGCCTGAATGACAGCGCTTATTATGTGAACATTATTTTAACGTCTGTCTTTATAACAATAACTTATTTCATATATTAAATGAACATGTTCACATGCTCGGGAAGAAGACGGGAGTGCAATCTGTTCACAATTAGTCCGGGGAACTTTTAATTGAACTAGGGAATGAATATAGATCCCTGCAGTTTATCAGAAGTCCGACCAGAGCCCGTGTCTTTCTCTATCTCTCCCCAACATTATAAATCTGCTTTTGCGGCCATTAAAATAGTTCCGTTTGGTTTTTAAAAGCAAAGTGGTCATTAATTCGTTTAGTTTCTTTATTAATTTAATTCAGAAATATGATTGGAGCACGCACGCGATGTCCTTGAGGGGAAAATCTGTGTGCCACTAGCTCAACTTTCGCAGGCAGGTGTCACATGATTGGAAAGGTAGTCACGGGGTGTGTCGCGATTCTCCCTTATCACACCGCGACACAGGATCGTGGATCTGAGTGTCGCGATTTCGGTTTCATATCGCGTATCGTTACAGCCCTAATATATATATATGGGCATGTATAAATATAATATGGGGGGTTATAGTGTATGGTATGGTAGATTACCATATGTGTACGTGGGGGCATGAAGAAAAGGTTGGGAACCACTGCCCTAAAGCATGCGGTGGGTTTGGTGGGGGTAATTTAGAATGAATGGGGGGAATCCCGAAACCCACTTTGTCACATGTAGGATTTTAAAGTAATTTTACTCGTTTATAAATCACTTAATGGCCTAGGACCTGAATACATTGCAGATATGCTCACTGAATATAAACCTAACAGACCGCTCAGATCAGTAGGATCGAGTCAGTTAGAAATATCAAGGGTTCACACAAAACAAGGGGAGTATGCTTTTAGATATTATGCTGCCCGCAGTTTATTCTTTTTTATGACTATTTTACTTATTTTTATATAAAGCACTTTGAACTACCACTGTGTATGAAATGTGCTATATTAATAAACTTGCCTTGCCTTCTCATCTCACAACAGCACCGTACACACCACTGCGTTTGACATGTTGCATATTCAGATATGCATACAACTAAATAATCTGAGGGCCATAAAACTTTTGTGAAAATGATCAAAAATGTTGTGCGCCTATAGCAACTTTTAAAAAAATGCTTGCGGGGAAAGAGTTGAGAACCTTTAATATCAATGAAAACTTTCAATTGTAAGAAAGGTTCTTTATTAGACGTTCTTTTCTACCTCATATCACAGATCGCTTCTTGTCATAGACCTGCACCTCCAACCGTTTGAAGTCAAGTCATTCCTCCTCCAGCCAGTATGGATGAGCTTCATGGTTCACACAAGCACAAGCGCACTGACTTGGAGCCTGTCCCAGCCCGGCACCGGAATGATCCAAGTCTTAGGGGAAATAAGACGACAGTTCATTGCAGTAACCACTGAAGTCATCCTTCAGGCATCCATCAAAATATACCAACAATGCCACCCTCTGTCTCCATTTAGACCAGATTTGGTTAAGATTTGACGTAACTTGATTAAAGAAATGGGAATAATTGTATGTGTATTTATGACTTTTGCAGATGACTATTTCAGCTATTGTTATTTTACAGAAGCCCTATAGGCCTTTTTTGACTTGTTTGTAGTAAAATTACCTGTTCTTGTGGTTACTACAAAACAACAGTTGTGTTTGCATAAAGATGTAAACATAAAGAGGTTTATTTAACGTTTTCTATTTTTATCTCAGTCTGAAAACCACACAAGCAATTAAATACTGCTGCATTGTGGATGTGCGAATTGTTTTGCCAATTAAATGGTTTATGAGAAACAGAAAGAAATTTGTCAAGATTACAATAAAAATTGATCGGCACTGGTCTTTTAAGGAATACATTGAATGCACTATAGTCATGTTTTATTACTGAGTTATGTACTATGTTATCTTACTTTTCCACATCATTATTTCAACATTGGTGTTTGTGCAGTTTATAAAATGAAAAAATAAATAAAAGCACTTATCCTTAATCTATATTGCACATTCACATTTATATTCATGTAGAATTGATCTAGTCAGATTTATGAACTGTGTCTAGTTTACAAATTGACTTTAAAATGTCAGTGTTTTGTGTTTAACTTGACTGTTAGTCTGATAAAGAAAACCTACAGATTGTGAGGAAGAATGTGCAGTCTGATATGAATGGACACCATTAACATGTATTTACTCAGATGGCTTTATTTTCAGAACTTGAATTGTTTTATTTCATTGCATGAATATTAGCAACTCCCTGAAATGTAACTGTCAATCAGGATATGGTTAAAGATCTGACAATGATCATTTTCAATGGCTCAAATAACTCCTTAAAGCTTGCCAATGTGTTTAGATTCACTTGCAAGTGATTAACACTGACAGAAATATTAGGAAAGTGTTGTGATTATAATGAAAAGGATCAAGTTTGTGTCCTGTTTCTCTAGCCTCATGGAAACTTTGGCTGATTCCGTGTCAGGTCCTGTTAGCCTGCTGTTTTTCAGCCACCTTTTCAAGCTGTAGAGTTGGAATTAATTCAGTCAGGACGCGTCCTGCTGCGTCCGGCTAAATCCTGCCCCAGGAGAGACGTGCTGAGGCTGTCACTGTGGAAACCACTAATGGATACTTTCAACCTCCTCACTTTCATCAAACGTTACTTCAGTGAACAGAGAAAACAAGAGGAACAGTGCATATTTAGCCTCAACTGACACTTCTTTCAAAGGGCACATCACTGACTTCTTGGAATCGGTCGTGTTTCTTGCACTTTTTCTCCTGTCTTTACAGGAAGGAGCAGTTCTCAGCAGAACACTTTATCACGAGACCTAGTTTTGACATTTATCAGTGCCATATTTCACCTTCCTGTAAAAACAGAAGATGCTAATAAGCTATTTTATTGAGAAGAGGTCCATGTATTTCACTGAATCTGAAATCATTGCCCGTTGAATTCAGATATATGTATTTGCATGTGCTCTTTGCATCTGATTCATATTGTGCATAAACAAATAGGACGCGAAAGCAAAACTGACTGTTGTGTGTAAGGTGCAATCATTAATAAGTCTAATTAAAAAAAATATATATATTTAAATTAAATTATATTCCTGCTCAATAAGCATTTGGTGTCATATAACTACTATTGTTTTAAAGTAGTTTTCATTTTTATATTCTCTGTTCATTTTAATTTTATTTAAAGTTTTCATATTGTTTTGTGGTTTGTGTCCATGTATTATTATTATTATATATTTATATATAATAATAATATAAATCAAACTGAGAAGCCTTGGCAACTAGCTTAAATCATTACAAGTAATGAAAGTTTTATCATTTTAGTTTTCCTTTTCATTAAATATAATAACCCTTTCGTGCGTTTGCTTTTCTTTTCTTTCCGAACAATAGCCAGCCACATACACCACAACCCCTAAAGCACACAATGTGGTCTGTGTCTCCCAGAGTTTGTATGACACGGCGGGCAGCCCCACACAAAGACGGCATACAGCAGAGACACACGCCCAAGAACTGTAGATGTGCCATCAAACATATCTGAATGCAAACAAACTTCATGTGATAGTTTCTTCATGAATGTCTCTACATAAATAAATCATGCATTTCAGTGAAAATTGATTTGCGTCACAGATTGAACTGACCAGCAGCGATGGTAATTAACCCCAGCCCTTATGCACACAAGTCAGTGTCCTCATGTAAAGGGTCAGATGGACACGCGTGGAGTGTGCAGATGACAAAAGAAAACATGCAACACTACAGAAAGTGCTTCCAAAGCCATTAACATAGAAGTCTGAATTATTTTGCATTTGTTTTACATCTCATCAGCTCAAACAAAAGACAATGGATGTGTGGTAACAGTAAAGGACTGAACCAAGTATTCAAGCACCAGCAATAACAACACTGTAAACTCATAAAGTATGTATAATCAGATATGTTTCATAACATGTATGCATGAAGTCTGAAGTGTTTGGTCATTGCTAATAGATTTTTGCCACTTTCAAGCATACTAGATAGTGTATATATTTAATATGCATACAGCCAGGGGTGTCATGCAGTCATTAATTTTGAGGAGGCATGAGTTTATGGCTATGGGGTTGTCATGTGACACACAGCAGCCACAACAGCACTTATGTGTTATTTTTTTACTTTTTATCTGAAACATTCCCAAACACATTAACTATATCATGAAATATCTTGATACTTTATAGATTATGTTAATATGACTGACTTTATATTTATGTAAATGTAAAATTGAAAGTTAATGTGAATAAAAACATTGTAAGTTAGGCTAATCATAACACGTTCACTGTATAGAAAGAGAGCAAAGAACATTTACATTATCAAATAACATTTTCACTGACAGAGTTCAAGCACTCTCAAAACACCATTAAAATCACTGAAGCTGTTTACACTGTGAAATTAATATCTTACAGATTCATTCATACACACATCCGCACTTCTTTAATTCGATAATTCGAATTTGTTAATTCGATAATTCGCCAGAAAGAGGTTTTCAGTCAGAGAACAAGTGAAAACAACACCGGCATTTTAGCGATGACTCATCTGAACGCCTCTGATTGGTCATTACATTCATAAGCTCAACAGCATCGTGTGTGATTGGTTATAACGCGCAGCGCTGTACAAACAGCGTCTGTCTCTGGCTCAGCGCCAGCCAGCGAACGCAGATTTGAATTTAGCATCTGATGACATGACGCGCTGAACGTTCTAATCACTCTGGTGTGATTGTATTAAATATAGAAAATATTAATCGGCTATTTTTGGACTTTTGGAATCTGCATTCAAAATCCACTCGGCTCAAAAATCTGAGGGGGCACCTTGAATGGGCACGACGCCTACAGCTTTCAGTGACACATATAAACACACAATGACACACATACATGCATACATACATACATACACATATTATTAATATATATATATATTTTTTGCTAATAGTTTGTCCTTCAGGTCCCACAAATTCATGTTTTTTTCCTCAGCGTTTTTGCGTATGAATCCTTTCCAGCAATGACTATGATTTTGAGACTATCTTATGTTGGGGAGTGTTGAAACCATTTTTTACTCAAATATTCAAAAAATTTCAACATGACACTAATTGCTACTTCAAATAGTTACAACAACTTAAAATTTGTTGAGATAGCTTAAACAGCCAACTAAACTAAAAGTATCTAAACATTATTTTAAGTCAAATATGAACTCATACTTTTAAAAGCTGAAACAATGCATTATTTTTTATCCTAATGTTGAATTTTAAGTAGTGATAATCGCAGCAATCATTTTTTTTAAGTGTATTTTCAAAGAAACAAGACATTGCATTTTGAGAAAGACTGAAGTAGTATTTTCTTTTTCCAATAGTCATTTTATTAACTGTGAAAAATCATGGTGTTACTGACAAAATGAAATCAACCTGTTTTTTGTTGATTATTTATTTATTGAACACCCTTGGTTAATGTTATAGAACCTAAAGGGGTAATTGATACTGTGCTTAAATATTCTTTCCACCCAGTGTAACGAGGCCTGATTGTCCTCATCAGTCCCTGGCATTCTGCTCATGGCTAGTTCTGCCCACTCCTCAGCAGTGGGAGGTACACAAGAGAAACTGTTTGTGTCGCTAACAAGGGGAGGTAAAGACACACGAGGGGTCTCATTGCAGCTGCCACAGGTCACCTTTCACGTTCACCTCCACTATTCAACTGCCAGCACGCTCCAGGTGGACTATTCAATGCCTCTTTGCAAGCTGTGGCCTAATAAGTAAAAGCAAAACACATCAGAATTAATTGAAACAGTTGCTCTTATGCCGTAAAACTTTGTGTATTGTGCTTTATTTAAACTCTTTAGATGCAAATGATGAGGTCAACATATATCACAGAGACCATGGGGTAAAAGCTTATAATTTCCTCAAAAGATTATGAGTAAACCACCAAAACAATGGGGTTTGGTTTGCTAGTCAATTCCTTACCACAACATGTGGATATTGTTTACTGGTTAGCATGGAAATGCTAAGTATGCAAAAAAATATTGCAATATGTGCAAAAAAATAATAATAAATGCACAATATCCTAGAAAGTTTAGTCAACATTAGCTATATTGCTAATAGCAATTAATAATTAACATAAGCTACATCATTCTAGAAAGTATTTTTCATCAATATTTTGAAAGTTTTCCCCAAAGAGAAAAGCTGTCAATTTATAATACTAAAAGCTACTTTTGTCAGCTTTGAGCACATGGATAACCTCAAAATGACCAGACTTTGACGATGGACTCACTGGAATCATGTTTATTTATTTATTGCCATAATACATAGTTATTTATTACTGTATCGCTAATAGATTATACACTGCTATAAAATAACAGTAGAAGCCCAATAGAGACATCACAGAAATCCCAATGTTTCCATTAAAATACCATTATAAACCATTCGCTTTTTCCAGTAAAACCATTACAAAATTCCTTTTGTAGTGTGTTTTTGGGCATTTCTCCATCAGGATTTAACATCCCACCGATAGAATCCATCACATACCAGTAGACACCATTATAGTTTCCATTAAAACCAATACAATTCCCATTATAACCATTACATTTTATATTGTGTTGGGTTCTATTGTTTTTTTCCAGCAGGGTGAAGTAATATTGGTGGTTATTTTTGTCAACTCTCTTGCAGCAGGTGTCAATATAACATAACAGTAGTGATGCTTATAATTTAGACTTTGTTAGAAATAAAAAGGTGTCTTTTTGATGGCTTGTTTAATGATGTATGATAATATTGCAGTTCAATCGCTAGCCTGATGATGTTTGAATAAGAGAAGAATCCACAGCATGATTACTGAGTGATCCCCTAGTCAGTGAATAAAAGGAATCAGAATAATCTATTTTCAGCAGTAATTCACTTTATCAGGCAGATGGAAGAAAAGACTCTATAATGAGTAATTGTAGGTCTCTTAAAGACTGCCTTGAATATAACTGACAATGCTGTCCAGAAAATCGCACTGGGCGGACCAGACATGAAGAAGAACAAAATACTTAAAATAGAGAAAAAAGTGAAATAAATAATCACTGCGAAATAGCCGTTGTGGCATTTCAGAAGGACTATTTTAATGCTTAAAACAACTACAGCTTGTGTTGCAGGGAACAATGTACTTGGAGTCATTTCAGGAAAAGCATGAAAAGGATGTTCAGCTCCATGCTGCCACCTAGTGCATATTCATGAACTCACTTGAGTTTGCTAAATCACTTTAATATCTTATGTAGTAAATGGAATTTATGGATGAGTAAGCCAACGGTGAACGTGATTTCACCAAGTACATGTTCCTTGATTAACATCCTTGTTGATCCTGAAACAACATTCCAAACAACCAATTAGAATTGAGAGATAATCTTCAGGAAATATCTGTTGTAGGATTACGATCAGGTTTTCCCACTGATTTTAGGAATATATTATGGGTAGGGTTAGGTTTAAAGATTGGGTTTAGTCTATATTTTTGGACAGTAATGTTGATCCAGGATCAACAAAAGATGTTTATCCATGGAGGAACATGTCTTGGCAAAATCACCATGGCATCCCAGAACATCTCAGAGTTTTTAACCACTCAATAAACATGTACTGCACTGTTATAATTTAAAAACATGTCAAGATGAATAGTTACTTTTATTCAGTAACTATTGTGGGAATGCAAAGTGGTAAATGTAATCTCTGAAAGCTGCCATGGTTGTTCAAGGAGTATTAAATGTTTTACCGCTGTATTTTGGTTCCTGAGAAAATATTTAATTATAATTCAGGTAAAACAGAAAAAACAACACTCAACTCTCAGCCTAACAACTTAACTTATCAACTCAACACACAACAGTCAACTTGATTGTGGAATTCATTAGTCTTTAAAAACAATGTACAAAAACACAAACCCATCAGTACTCCTCTTTCAATGATTAAAAAACGAAATAAAAGTCAGAATCAAACAGAACCTCTTCTGCACGAGGCTCATAACTCAATCTTGTGGTGTTCAGCTGTAGAGTCTTTAGGTTCTGTGCTCTTTGGCTTTACTTTATTTTTAACAGTTTTCTTCTTTTCATCTGATGCTACAGGTTTTGTCTTGTTAGCTGTTTTTGATTTCTTTTTCTCTGTTGTAGTGGTTTTTGTTGTGTCTGACACTTTGGTCTTTGTTTTGTCTGCTTTAGCTTTTGTTTGGGATTCAGTTTTATTTTTAGATGCTTTGGCCTTTGGTTTTTCGCTTTTCTTCACCACTTTGCTGTCAGTTTTGTTATTCTCAGTAGCTTTGGGTTGTTCTGTAGATGTGCTTGTCTTTACTGGTTTCGTTTTCTGTTGTTTTAGCAGAAACTGTTCCTTCATGTTCAGAGGGTTTCATGTTACTGTCCATTTCTGTTTTCTGGACATCAGCTTCAACTGGGCTGGAAAGATTTTTCAGAAGTTCTTCAACATTTAGACGCTCCTGTGGACACAACACAATGCAACAAGGTTAGACAAACGAGGGAACTATTAACAATTACGTCTTAAGACAAAACAGGCCTGTGTTATTTTAGTATTATTGATATGGTAATGTGGACCTTGGACTTTCTCACTAACAGACCACAGTCTGTTAGGCTTGACAGCCACAACTCCTCCAAACTCATTTTAAACACTGGTGTTCCACAGGGCTGTGTGCTAAGCCCAATCCTGCACTACCTATTCACCCAAGACTGCATACCTGTACATGGCTCTAACACTATAATCAAGTTTGCACATGACACCAGGTAGGCCTTATCAGTGGTGACGACCAGACAACCTACACGGAAGAGTTGAGCTCCTGGTAGAGTGGTGTGCCAACAACAATCTGGCACTCAACACCCAGAAGACCAAGGAGCTGATTAGGCGGTCTAGGACAGATGACACACACTCTCATCTACATTGATGGAGCCAAAGTGGAACACGTGACTAGCTTTAAGTTCCTTGGTTTCCATATCTATGAAGATCCTTCCTGGACATCTCCACTCTCATCAAAACGGCATAAAAGCGCTTTTATTTCTTTAGGACTATAAGGAAAGCTCACTTGTCCCCTCACATTGAACTTTTACCCCTGAAATATTGAGAACATCCTAACACACAGCATCACTGTGTGGTACAGCAACTGCACTGTCTCAGATCAGAAAGCCTTTTTATATTTCTATTTAGCTTTTATTATTCCTTATTAGCATGCATATTACTAGCATATTAGCCATTTATTAGAACCAATTAAGCACACTTTAATGCCTTATTCTACATGACCTTATTCTACATCCCTAATCCTGGGGTTAATAGTGAATAAGTGTTTCCTATTCTAAAGTGTTACCGTTTTATAACAACATTGCAAGACACCCCATGACATTTTCGTTTTCCACTTCGAATCTACAGTCATTCCTATTGTATCGCTTTATTTGACCATTCACAGAACAGCACTGAAAGTCATACTTGCCTTCTCATTGTGATGAGGATCCAGAGTGAACTGAAGCACTACAGCACACCTCTGGCCTTTGGTTACTGCGGTCACTCCATGAAGGTTCTCCTGTCCAGCTCTGAATCCCACGACTCGACCACACTGAGGCTTCACCACTGCCTGAAGAGACGGTACAGGGAAATAATATCCGTCTTAGAAAATTCATGCCACAACAACACATTTTAACAACACAATTCATTAGAACATGCTGAACAAGTCTAACATAAATCTACTTTGAAACTAGTTTTTCTAGCTACAATATACTCATAATAATGCTTAATTTACAATAGATACTTTAAATGTGTCTACATACAGGAAACAAAAACCAAGTGATAATCAGCAGTATTTTACTACATTCTTCGCAATGACAGATTACGATTCCAAGTCATGTTAAAAGTGTCACTTAGTTTACTTAGTTACTAGTAAAAATAATGTGAAATATTTAGAAATCTCACAGAGACAGTTTTGGCATCCGACTCAGTGAAGATAAAATCTCCCCCTTCAAAGTCGTCATTGAGGTACAAAATGGCACTACAAAGCAAAACAGAATGCATTAGTGAAAACACTATACACTACATAACCATGATGCTTCACTGGTTCCTCAAACAGCAAACCTGTAGCCTTGATCGCTGTAAGCTGACAGCTCTTTGATACAGCTGTTGAGCTCTGAGATAAGCAGACAGTCTGTGCGCTCTTCTTGTTTCTCTGGTATGAAAGAGACCAACACATGCTTGCTTAAGAACTAAATAGGTCTGTGTTCAAGATGCAAATATTAACATGTATTTCTCTAAACAAGTCAGTTTACCGATGGCAGATCGGCAGACCAGGTTTGAGCTGGAGAAATATAGGGGCGATTCCAGAACAAAGTAGGATTCCAGAACCTTACGAATCTTCTCACTGAGGTCAGAAAACAACCGTGCACTCTTCAAGGGAACCAGACCCTCCTGGCCAAGATATGAGAAAAAAAAATTAACTGATGAAATATATAATGTACATGTAGGAACGTCTACAAGAAAGAACAAAAAGTATAACTTTTGTATGAGCAATACAGAGTCTTCAAAATCTAAATCATAAATTATTTTACTTTATAAACTTTTTAAAAGAAAGGTTCCAAAAGTTTGTTTTCAGCAATGCCATCGAATAATCATTTTTGGTTACACAAATAAACTTTCAGTTAACAGTTCTTGAAATAACTTGTTTTTTCTAAGTGTGAAAAACAATAAAAATGTAAAAGAATCTTTTGTAGAACAGAAAGACAAGATGGATGTTAAAGATTCTTCATGGAACCACAGATGCCAATAAAGAAACGTTATTTTTTACGTGTATGTTTGGATTTTTTTTTAAACACATACTACTTGTTCAGAGGTTTGGGGTCAGTAAGATATATAAAAAAAAAAAAAGTAATTAATCATTTTATACAGCAATGACACATTCAATTGATTTAAAGTGACAGAAAAGACGTGTTACAACAATTTACAACAATTCCATTTCAAATAAATGCTGATCTTTTGAACTTTTTAATAATCAAAGAGTCATGAAAAAAAGTATCACAGTTTCCACAAAAATATTAAGCAGCACAACTGTTTTCAACATTGATAATAATTCAAATGTTTCTTGAGCAGCAAATCAGCATATTAGAATGATTTCTGAAGATCATGTGACACTGAAGACTGGAGTAATGATACAGAAAATTCAGCATTGCATCACAGGAATACATTACATTCTAAGATGTATTCAAATAGAAAACAGCTATTTTAAACTGTTAAATATTTGACAATATTACAGTTTTTACTGTATTTATTTTTGATCAAATAAATTCAGCCCTGGTGAGCAGAAGAGGATTATGAACAGTAGCGTAGCTACCAAGCCCAACAAAACAAACTAAACGACTGATAAAGTGTTGCGTGTTGCTTTAACTGGTTAGAACATGGTGCAAATATTAGTTTCATGAATTCATAGAATTAAAGAGGATTTAAGTAGGTCTCACCTGCAGAGCTTTGAGAACCATAATATCCTGAAACATCTCACTCGCTGAATGAGGGGAAGGTGTTGCTTTAAAACCATCTTGAATAGCTGCTGCCTGCGAGATTCAAATAATAAAAGAGAGAAATCTTTAGCTGACCTTGCTGTACTCTCTTTTGGGAAATAGAATGAGATGAGAAACATACACTGGAGAGGCGATGAAGTTCCTGACACTCATCGGATGTGGTTACACCATCCAGCACGACCCTCTGTGAACCGTTCAGGGCTGAGGATGTCAAGGTTATCGTGATGTCATCAAACGGACGTTTGTTGGCCGTTTCTGGAGTAGAGGCTGGATTGATATCTGAAAAACACCAATTGGATGACCCAGTCATGCGACTTGTCTATCCCTAAACATAATGATGAATTCTCATTTTAAATCTTACCGTCTTTCGAAAGCATGGCCAGGTCTGATTCTTTACTCTTTTCTTCCACAAGTGTCTCGATCTCCTTCATCAGGTTACTGATCTCCTCTGTAATCCTCGCGGCAGTTTCTTTGTCCGCCCTGCATGCACAAGAGGAAACCAACGTCAGGTCAGTTGCATCTGATATATTATCCATGTTAATATATCAGATGCAACAACAAAGGTATACTTACTTTTGTTTGTCTCTTAGTTTCTTGGGCATGATGTCCTCAGGGGTCCATGTGTCCTGGGACAGAATGAGGTAAAGATTTTATAATAAATTGTAATTGATCATAAATATGAGAAGCACTGGGTGCACACTTACTGGATCAACAAACGTTTTACCAAACATCTCAAACAAGCCAAAGTAAAGAAGCTCTTTTTCCAACAAAGACCTCTTAATATGCTGCTTAACAACCTGCAACAAGACCAAAAAAGAGGTTTTGTTCAAAATGAATCTGAAGTTGTTCTACAAATCTAGTTGCTGAAGATCAAACGCATGCTTGTGCATCAGTGGCATGTGCAGACAGAACCTCTCTGGCTGTAATGTTGACGGCTTTGTCTTCTCCCAGAACAGCGGAGTAGTATGCCAGGTTCTGAGCCATGACTGCATCCTCAGGGTGGAAGAGCAGGTATGTTTTAGCACACTCAATGGCCTGCTCGTATTTCTCACCTGGGAGAGAAATGGATTAAAGCATTAAAAATGAACTCCGATGTAAATAAAACATAACAAATCTAACTTTATTAGCAACACTCCAGAGTATCAAACAGCTGTGCTAACTATATACAGCACATCAGTTAGGTGTATATACTGCATTCAATGCATTAATGATTATATAGAGCACATCAGTTAGGTGTATATACTCGCATACAATGCATTAATGATTATATACAGCACATCAGTTAGGTGTATATACTCGCATACAATGCATTAATGATTATATACAGCACATCAGTTAGGTGTATATACTGCATACAATGCTTTAATGATTCATGCTAAATCTGGCAGTGCTATTTTAACATTGTTTATATACTACTGGTGTATTTATTCATATTTAGAATGGACTTTTTATACTTATTTTTTATATTTTTCAGTGTCATTAATTCTTTACTTTTAGTGCTTCAGCTTATTTTAGTTAGTTGCAAAGGCAAGTTTATGTTTATGTTCAAGTTTATGCTTTTTATATAAAATGTTATTTGATTACATATGTATTTCTGTTGCAGAGAGCAGTTATTATAGTGAACTAAAACTACAACCATTAAAAACTTTTTCATTATTTATAATGAAATAAATGTTGACTGAAACAATATATAAAAAAAAAAAAAACTTATTTTATTTTAGCTAGTTTCCAAGGCAACATTTATCATTTCCTTTAACTTGATGTAGTTACTAAAATACTATAAATTCAGCTAAAACTGTGATAAAAAGATAAACTGGTCACTCTTTATTTTAAGGTCCAATTCTCGCTATTAACAACTCATTAACTATGACATTTGCCTCAATAAATTCCTAATTTGCTGCTTATTAATAGTTAGTATGGTAGTTGTTAAGTTTAGGTATTGGTAGGATTAGGGATGAAGAATATGGTCATGCAGAATATGTGCTTTATAAATACTAATAAACAGCTAATATGCTAGTAATATGCATATTAATAAGCAACTACTTAGTGCGAATTGGTCCCTGTACTAAAGTGTTACAGAAAAAAACAATATAGACATAAAACAATATTGGTTTTGGTTTTAGTTAACAATAACAACACTGAAATCTGGTACTGAATATGATCGTGCTGATGAAGAGTATATCGTACTGTTATAATATGAGAACTGAAGGTAGTTAAAATGCGATGGCAGGAAATCTTCAAAAGGCTTCTCTCTTCCAGCGGTGGATGCCAGATCCACAGCGCAGTTCTGTTTGCAGTTCAGACCATGAAGGTAATGATCTGTGATCAAAGCAAATATAGACATGACTACCTCAGAAAATCTGTGTTTATGAAACATGAAAAAGAGAATTCAAATGAGACATCAAACGTCACGAGATTTAAAAATGAAATCAAATTAATTGAAAAGATTAAAGAGAATCTGCTGTTATTAAGTCAAAATCAAAAGCATGGGAAAACCACATGCCTGTCATAGACTGGAAGAGATCGGCGTTGTACTCCATGTAGTTGTAACCGTCATAATTGTACGATCCCTCGCAGAGAACTCTGCCTTCTTCATAGGCCGTGAAATATTCTTCGACAGCGGCCTCAAAGTGCTCGATGGATGGAGCAAAATCTTCTGCACTGTAATGAATCTTGCCCTCTAAATATTCAGCCTGAAAATCAGCAATTATATCTCAGCATTTTACAAAAAGGCAGTAAGGTTGTCTATCATATATCTATCTATCTAGGGATATTCAGATTAATAAACATTGCTCGTACCATGTGCGGTCTCTCCTCCAGGTCCTTGAAATCTGTCTTTTGCACCCCAGCCATCATCCCGTAGTACTCTAAATTCTGTTTCATCTCTACGTGGTCGGGGTTTGCCATGAAAAATGTATTTGCTGCTGCCACTGCCTTGTCAAGCTTGTTTATCTGTAAGCACAAAGAGAACCAAACATATTAATATGATGGTTAGAAAACACTCATGCTTTCCAAGCTATGCTTCAGAGACAAAACTGTTCCTGCAATATAGCTCAACTTAAAACAACAACAACAACAACAACAACAATAATAATAATAAAAGTCATATGCAAGACATAAGCAGCACAATTGTTTTCAATATTAATAATAATAACAATATATATATATATATGTGTGTGTGTATAGCATGTTTGAATGGTTTCTGAAGGATCATGTGACACTGAAGACTGGAGTAATGATGCTGAGAATTCAGCGCTGCATCACAGGAATAAATAATATTTTAAAATTCAGATAGAAAGGAATATGACAATTTTTTTTACTATTTTACGGTATTTTTGATCAAAGAAATGTCTTGGCAAGCATAAGAGACTTATTAGATTTTTTATATATATTTTATTTATGTATATTTTACATAATGGTGCTGTCATTAACGTAGTGCTGTTGAAATTCATGATGAATGTCTGAGGCTCATGTACCCAACTGTAGGCTATATCTCATTTAAAGCACCATTTTAAAAGTTTGTGGCATTTTAGGGCCCCTAATAGCAGTTCTGGAAGTATCTGAAACTCTGCATGGCTCCACCTAAAGACGTGGCACAGTGATGTGAGTTTGGGGGGGTTGGGGAAACGTGGAAGAACTTCTCAAACTTAACCATTTAATGACATCTATATAACGTTAAATGTTGTGCACTTCTGCATCTGATGCTCATTTATGCACCGATTGAATGTATTGATAACAAGAGATTCTTTGTTTACAAAAAGCTTCTTCTAAACAGCATTCTAATAATCAGATGCACTGATTTGTCCCATTTCTGTCTACTCTTTAAAAATTTTTATAACAAGTTCTTCGTGCATTTTGCAAGCCTCTTTTTTACCTTAAAGTAAGCCACTTGCAGGTAATTGTAAGGCGTCCTTTTCTTGAACTCCAGCTCTATAGCCTCGCTAACTTTATGAAGTGTCGGTGGTCCCAGTTTCTCGCTTTCACATGCATTCACACAATCGGCCCGTTTGAGAATCCTCTGGAAAAACGCTAAATCCTCCACGGGCCCGGATCCTGGTATCGGGACAGCCACGCCTGGGAAAGGATCCCCGAAAGCGGTGTGATTCGCGCAGGATAAGCGGCAGTGCGTCTGGATTTTACGCAGCGCTGCTTTATTCCGCAAAGCTCTCTCCATGTTCAGGATCACAGCTAGCCAGTCCTGCTTATAATACGCCTCCACCGCATTATCAAACAGCAGATCGTACGGCTCAAATATCCCGAGAGTGTCACACAAGGTGAAATGAGCAGTGAAGAGGATTGAGATCAGGGACAGGGGGATCCACATCTTGGAGACTGTAGGCCTGTGAGGTAGAACTCGGTTTTGGAGAATCTCCCTTTAGTTTTTGGAGAGGGTGGAGCTACAGGACTGCGTGAAAGCCTGCCCCGTGTAACTGAGACATTTTTAGTTCATTCCAGTTTCTGAACTCCTCTGAGATCGTTTACTGGGCTACGTCTGAGAGACTGTACGTGATTGTACTTACTCATACACAACAATAAACTTAATTCAACTTATTAAACTCATATACACATATAAAAGCATATATACATATATAACTTTAAAGATTTAAAATAAAATTCAAATAATAAAATATAAATACATAATACAAATATAAATAAAAATAAAATATAAATACACAAAGCTAGAATATTACACACATTTAAAATGGCTAAAATGTCAGCCAGTCCTATAATATAATAGGCAAATATGCAAATCATGACGTCATAGCGACTTTTCGAGCAGACTTTAGCTACTTTCCATTGAAAATAGTTGGCAACACTGAATTTAGGGCAGTGGTAACATGGGTCTAGTCACAATTAGCAAAGATTGGACTGACTGATGCATACTGAACTGACATTATAAAGAATGTATACATAACATATATAGTCTGGGAGACCTGAGTTTGTGCCCCCGACACGCGTGAAACCTGCCCGTGAGCGGGTCGCGAACCCGGGATTCCGGCGCAGTGGAGATGGGTCGGGCGCTCTAACAAGGAACGCCAGGCTACTGGCGTCAGTCGCTGAACTGACATTAGGTCAGGAGAGTGAGGTTATACATAACATATATAGTCTGGCATACATCCGTTACATTTGCATACTTGAAAGAATACTCACACTGAAAAAAAAGAATTTTATTTAGTTCTTTTTTATTTTAGAAATTGTATTTTAATTAAAACTGAGTCAAGTATTCGAATGTAGGCCTAAGTGATGTCTATTTGTATTTTTACATTTCAGCTCACCCTTTTTTTGGTCTATCTTTTATTAAGTCTTTAAGAAGCATGGTTTAATTGACACATCAGCACGTATTCTCACATGAATATAAAATGCAGTTTTCTTGATAGTGATCTGGTAAGCATAATTTAATGTAATAGTCTTTATTTTAAAATGGTGATGTTCAATTTCACAATAAGTAAACAAATACATTCTAGTTGTAGTCACAGACCACCTGGGATTCTTTAAACACTCATAAAAATGGCACCTATTCACAATGTTATTTTAAAGTTTACAAAAAAATTGAATTTCACAGCATTTTCTTTCGGTTAGGAAAATATATATACTAAACATGGCACCCCCACCCCTATGTGTTAAGGGGAAAAGACCTACAACTCAGGTTTAAATTGTTTAAATAAAAATAAATAAATATATAAAACAGAAATATCTTGCTTAATTCAGGTAATATGAAGGAAACGTCCAAAAGTGCAAAACAAGTGATAAACTTGTACAGACTTGCTATATTTTCGTTGTATAATTTCAAACTTAGATCTTTCATAACCTCAGAAAAGTAACTACATAACACGAGAACAATTTACGCGAAGGGTACCGCTAAATATGCACTGTCGTTTTGCATTTTAAATATCGATATATTAAATATAAATTTGCCTTGTAATATTCAAAACATTATCATAGAAACACGTGATATAGCTTTACCTCCCATTAAATATGTGTAGAAATGATTATATTCAAAACATATACATATTTGTACACGGGCAAATGACACGGCTACTACTCAATGCAGGACCCACAGTAGGACCCCAGAAACGCCTCCTTCGTTTAGTGCTACTGTGCAACACTTTTGTGACACCGGTGAGAAGTCTCGTGTTAATTTGCTGATCGCTGCGGGATCTTTACATACAGAATGGATAAAACTGTCAGTCTACCTCAACAACCCAACAAAACCACCACGGGTAAGACAAACGCTTTCAATGGTAATGTCATTACCATTGATTAAAAGAATTAAAAGAACAATTAAAAGAATAATTACAATAATTATTTTATAATTATAAGAACACTTTATATTATGGAGTGTTTTCAGTTTAGGCTGTTGACCGTTTTAGGACCCAGAGTGAATCATTTAGCACCCAGTTAATCATTCCATCACATCATAGTTCTGTTTTAAACAATAGCCGTGGGATGTTTTAGGTGTAAAATATTATCAACGACAAACAAAATATATGCTCGTGATAAGTTGACAGAACTTTCGTAATGTTATGAAATGTCCCCGAACCGGATTATTGGTTCATACGCGATGACATAAGCTGCCAGCACTCACGTGCTCGACATTTTCTCAGAAGCTTACGATAAAAATAATTTTTAGATTCATGAATATTTCCTCTGCACCCCCAGAGGCGCTTACTTTCAATCTTGAGAGCGTATCCAACCTGTTTCATAACGCTTTAAAAACTCCCATAGCAGCCTTGTTTCTTGATGTGGATCAGTTCAGTGCAGAAAGCAGTAAAGACCAATTTGTAATTTATATTTTATGGCAGTGGCACTTAAATGTACTGTTAGTTATTATAATAATATATGTTGTAAGAAGAAAATGACGAGGACGTTGAAGATCTCAATAAAGATGTTTAGTGACTCAGTACATGTGCCTTGGGATCAACGGAGTCGGAATTAAGTCAATGAACTCCAAACATCATAAATTCAAACCTTTCTTACAGATATGATTTACACCTTTAAATGAAGTTGCTCTTGTCGTAACAGCTGTGGTTTGTATGTTAATAAGACACCTCATTTTCTGATAGAGTTCTCTGTGTCCCACAACTATTCCTATTTTTAATTTGATGACTATTTGCTCGGGTGTGATCATCCCAAATGGTGCAGAAACAACACAACCCTTGACTTTCTTCTCTCTAATAAAAAAAGCCATTTAGGGAAGCGATCGTGATTTAATATCATGTATTTTGGAGTGGAATCTAGGTCAGAGCACTAGTTTCTTACAATATGTAAAATCATCTCTGTGCTGTGCAACGGGATTTTACATGTCAACACTGTTAATATTATAGTAACCTTGGTGGAGACCAGCAGTAACCCGAGTGGAATGGCACTGGTGAGTCCCTACCAGACTAACCGGGTTGGGGACCCTATGGATCTAATTGCTCTGGCACAGCAAGTACAGAAGGTAAGTGATACTTTATCGCTTTTGTGATATAGACATCGTTGTTAAAAAAAATCAATCATTCATTTTTTATTTTAGGGAGATGAATTCATCAGAGCCAATGCTTGCAACAGACTTACAGTGATTGCTGACCAGATAAGATACCTTCAGGAGCAAGCAAGAAAGGTAAGATTGAACTGTTAATCAAATAACTATTTTGTTATACAGCAGTACCATAAAAGTCCCAGGACATAAGGTAAAATTGTTTACCATTAAATGTTTTTTTTATCTTTGAAAATGTACTCACCCTCAGGTCATCCAAGATGTAGATACGTTTGTTTCTTCATCCGAACAGATTAGGAGAAATTGCATTACATCACTTACATCCCCTGCAGTGAATGGGTGCCGTCAGAATGAGAGTCCACACAGCTGATAAAAACATCTACGAGTAATCCACACAACTCCAGTTTTCAAGTTATAACATGTGAATGGTAGATTTGTTTCTTACAAACATGCAGCTTGTCAATAAATAGACGTTTATTGATGGACTGGAGTCCTGTGGATTATGATATTATTATTAGCTGTTTGGACTGTGATGTAATGCTACTGCATCTGTTCCCATGGAGTAACACACATCTACATCTTCGATGGCCTGAGTAAATCATTATCACTTTTTTATTTTTGGGTAAACTATTCCTTTAATGTTAAAATATGTGGCAGTAATCTGATATGTGACAAATAAATAATGGTTCAGTTATTCCGTTTACACTTCAGGTTTTAGAAGATGCCAAGAAAGATGCTGAGCTTCACCATGCTGCCTGCAATGTTGTGAAGAAACCAGGAAACATGTATTATCTTTACATGCGTGAATCTGGACAGCGGTACTTCTCGATTCTGTCTCCAAAGGTCAGTTGATTGCCTCATTATGAGTGTCTGGGTCTTATCAGCTGACATGAGCGAGAAGAGAGGTCAATCTGAATTGGTTGGTGCCAACTAGTAGTGATAGTAAACAAAACATTTACAATGTGTAATTGCAATATAAACTCAAAAGTCACCAGAAAACAAATATTTGTGCTAATATAAAGCTAATTTAATATGATATGGTTGCAATCTCTTACAGGAATGGGGTCCTGGCTGTCCTCACAAGTTCCTTGGCGGATACAAACTCCAACATGACATGTCTTGGACACCACAAGAGGAAGTTGAAAAGCGGGATGCTGAAATTGGCATCATGGACAAACTGTTGAAAAGACAAACTGCTCTCCCAGCCTGTACGGAACCCAACTTTGAAAGTCTTTCACAGTGAAAGACCTCCGCTCACACACGGACTGTCTTATCTGGTCATCGAAGCCACATTGTCTTAAAAGCTACTAATAGTTTTTTTAATATAAAGAGGAAATTGAATTAAAATCAAAAGTTGGACCTGTAAATGTATCGTGTAATCATGCATTTAATGTGTCTGTATGGTCAGATTTTCTGTTACACTTACATGTATTTTAAATGTTGCTGTCTAATTTATCTTAATTTCAGGGCTACTGATATTTAGGGCATTTCGTTTACATTAAAGTGGTCCTATTATGCTTTTAGAATTTTAGTAAGTGTGTATGTTTGGGCATAAAACGATCTAAAAAGTTACAAATCTCAAAGTCCACTCCAAAGGGAGATATTTAGTTAAAAAAAATCCCCTTTCAAGAACTACAACGAATGGCTGGTTTGGACTAAAGTTGTTTTCCTGTATTTGTGACATCACAAATTGTAAATCCCGCCTACTGAAATTCGACTGGTTGGCTGAGGGGGAGAATGCTTGGTTGAGCTCTGCACGTTTCAAAATCAAAACCCAGTGCGGGTGTTTTTATATCACT
Organism: Gymnocypris eckloni scoliostomus; assembly: GCA_027564155.1. Classification (NCBI taxonomy): domain Eukaryota; kingdom Metazoa; phylum Chordata; class Actinopteri; order Cypriniformes; family Cyprinidae; genus Gymnocypris; species Gymnocypris eckloni. Next base: position 20,856,201 of record CM050431.1, read on the forward strand.
GTATTTCTGATGGAGACCAACTGTTTTCAGAAAATATTGGATGTCATTTTCATTTCATCTTGCATATAATGTCCGATAAAGCAGTGTTTGTGAGCCAGCTCTGTTTTATGTCCAGCGTTACCGTGGAAACCTAGATCACTACCACTCCAACAGCAGCTAACGCTGGCAGAGAGTTCATTTGCATATATATATATATGTGCGGCCACAAATAGTGTAAGTCTGTGGGACTGGTTTAAATAAATTTAACCGTATAACAGTTTCAGTGCTATTCATGTTATAATGTTAGAATTAAAGAACAATAAACATAATACATATTACCGTTGCACTTATTTGTAAACATAGTCAATGCAGTTATTTTTAAGCTGTTGTTGACATCCTCTCTAAAACGTGATTTAGCCAAAATAAAAATGTAATATTACCACTTTAATATGTCTTGCGATATCCGTGCGTGCAAAGGTTCTGCACAAGCCTCTTGTTCAATATTCTCGAGGTCTGAATTGATATGGCAATATTGACGAACTAGCGGTTTTGTTTTGGCAAGGGGCGGGGCAATACTGAAACCCGCCTAAGCTGTTCGCCAATCACAACGCACTGGGACAGCTAACCAATCACAACACATTTCGTTTTTCGGAAGGCGGGCCTTCATCAAACCCGCAACTAATAGTTGTTTGTCAGGATGGGGAGAAAGGTATTGTAATAATGTAAATTATGTGAAAAATATGCCCTTTTCGAATCACCAAGCATGAGAGCATGTTCTAGTACACCCCCAAAAGAAAATCTAGGCTTTGTAAAAGAGCATAATAGGACCCCTTTAATTCAGTTATTCAGTGCCTTAGTTGATTTTTCTTTGAATAAAGCAGTAGAAAAGCACTACTTTACATGAAACAGCATAACATGTGCATCATCATATATACATTTTATTAAACATGCAGGTCTGAGATTTTCTATACAAAAATGAATGGTGTTATACCAAAAAAGGAATCAATAAAAATTGGATAAAATTAACAGGGCAAATTAACACTCATTTAGCCATCTGTTACTGTTGAGCTACAATTATCAGTGATGTTTAGGAGGTAAGAGTTCACAAAAGGTAACAGCTCCCAGCTGTCCGTTGCAATGCTGACCCGGGCGGCATCCTCAGTCTGTGTAATTTTCAAAAGAATATGGCACTTGGGTGGAAGAAAGAACAAGACTTTCCATGATCTTTCGCTTTGCTGATCTGTAATAAGGTAACCTTGAAAATGTGTCTTGATCAGATCAGCAAGACTTTCGTCTCCAGGTTTAAAACAGAACAGACTAATGGCAGATTTGTCAGGATTCCCAGAAGCTGCGTTCTCCAAAATGTGTTCGAACACTTGCTGTTTGCATTCACAGGATGAGTTTGGTGGTAAAGGCAGAGGAAGGAATATCTCAGGGAATGAAACGCTCACATCAGGCAGCCGGCTGTGCCAAGAGCGTCCGTCTTGTGTGCTAAACACGGCACTGACGCTTAAACTAGTAGGGTAGGGTTGAAAGGGCTTCAGCTTGACTTTGACCTCAGGGGGCTTTCTATCTCTGAACACACATGGTACATGTATGTCACTTACCTTTGCGTAGTTTGAGTCTTTCATCTCAAAATGCAGACAGATTGTAAAGACTTTATCGAATAAAGGATCGGTTTCTTTTGCATGAGTTAGATTGTACCTCAAGGTGACCTCAGAGCCAAATCCAGGTGTCTGAAACTGTCCTTGATAAACCTCCAACCAATTCTTAACCTCTCCTGTTGCTTCCAACGACTCTGGCGAGCTTTCAGAAGAGCTTTGTGAGGCTTTTTCTTGTACCTTGATGAGTTGTAAAACATGCCGGTTAGTTTTGTGCACAGTCAGATTACTGGCGATCCCTTCGCTCTCTGCCATAATTGCAGAATGTGACCGCTCTTTGGCACGTCCTCCATCAAGCCCTTTGACGAGAACCCCTGTAAGCTTTTCCCACGAAAGGTTGGTTAGCAATGTGTAGTAGAAGCGAGCGTGATCCTTAATGTCTGTATTGTCATAATGTATTGATATGTATTGCAAAAGATCAGCCAACTCGATAAACACTTGATCGATGGAAGGGTGCTCCAAAAGATTGCGACAAACAGCAAGAACTGCATTTCCAATTTGCCAGTTGCCTCTTTCACACAAGTTGGAGTTGATGAGGACATTGAGAAGAAGGTAAATGGTGTTTCTTTGGGTAATCTGACCCTCTTTAGCCACTCTTTTCAAGACTTTCAAGTGCCAACTCAAATTATGAATCGTCAACTGCAATGGAGGCTTTTCCATAATGCATTTTTGAAGCCCCCTTAGCAACTTGACCGACCAGACTGGGTCATCCAGATGCTCCTGGATGCGATCCGCGAGGCCAATTAAATTCGGTGCGAGTCGTGAATGTCTGGAATACATGTCGCATAATTTGTCGATCAGCTTCTCTGAGAGTTCTTCCATGCCATTGAAGTGCATGAGAAAAATAAACAACGCTCTGAAAGAGGTCACCACCACTTCTCTGCTACCGCCATTGTCTACGATTTTCAAAAGGGCCAATATGTGATCAAACAGGTAGCTGATTCCTTTGTCCGCTTCGCCCTCATCGGCGACCTCAAGGTGCACCAAACAAAGAAGGTTAAGCCTGCAGAGCATAGTTGCACTATCATTAAAAACCGTGGGCTGAAGAGACGCTGCCAGACGTGGCGTAACCAGAACGGGTAAACTCTCTTCTCCACTGCTGGATATGGGCCGGTTCTCAGGGAAGTGCAGGATGGATTCCATGTAGAACAGCTTTTCTGGAATTCTTAGGAGCGGATGCTGGGCTGTGCTCACGAGACGCTTGAGTAGGAAGTTCTCGTCCTCTGCGGTGAAAAGGCTATCTGTGAATGTGTCCTTCATAAAGAGCGTGGCATGCATGAGCGAAACATCTGCCGTTCCGAAGAGTCGCAGAAGCTGGGATTTGAATAACGTTGGAGAGAGTCCTGGGACCATGGCGACAACTTCTACAAGCTCCCTAAGAAGGGCAGACTGGGAAATAGGTGTTAGCAGGTAAGAGTCATCCAAGAGTGAAGACATTATAGATTTGAGTTCTTTATAATCCAGTCCTTGTGGCAAACGTGGGACTTGCACCAACATGTTTACTGGCATCCAGGTCAATCCTAACGGATTGGTTTTCCATGCAAACCCTTCATTTCCTCCTAAGACACTCTTAAACTCTAGGTCAGTAACATCTTTTTGGTTCGTCAAGATCCTTATGGCGTTCTTCAGCCCGAGTGTGTAAAGCAAAGAGTAGGACTGATGCAGAACTGTGGTTTCTTGCTGTTTTAGAAGATACAGGGCCTCTAACTTTTGAGAAAGAAGACCAGGGCTACAGGTTTCCATTTCTCGTAGGCAATCACATGCAGTGGCCCTTATTGGCTGCTGGGATAGACCACATATGTAGTCATTGGTGTCCTGGATCGTCTGAAATAGCAGGTCAAGCCAGTCTTCAGCCGTATTTGTGTGGGTAGCCAGGCAGGGTGTGCATATTATCACATTGGTGATGGCCAGCATGATATTGCACTTGAGCGTGATAGATTTCTGTGGCGTGTGAGAGAAGACTGACAGGAGTTCGAGGGCCGTTTCCTCTCCCACAGAGGCAGAAGGGCAGAGAATGGTCGGATGCTCCAGTAGCACAGACACAAGGAGTATCTTATAATAAAGAAAAACAAAAACAATATTACACAAAAGCAAGTTAATTATATGGAAAATGCACAGCATTTCAACAAAGCTTTATGGTAATGAATAGGTCTAGTTACTGCAAAAGCTGCAAACATTGTGGAGCAGGGTTTTTATAATTAACTAAAACTAACACCATTCAAAACTTTCATTACTTGAAATAAATATTACTTGGGGAAAAAACGTATTTTATTTCAGCTAAGACAGTATTTCTAATTTTCATTTAACTTGATGTACTGAAAATATTACAAAATGTTCAAGACTTTAAAAATAAAACGAAAGCAGAAACTTTAAAATAAAAACAAATTCAAAATAATAATAAAAAACTATAATAGTATCTTAATTAAACTGAACAGACCCTTTTAGTGAAAAAATACAAGAATGTATTATAATGAAAGCATATTTGAAATATACCATTGTAAAGCAGTGTGTGCACATCTGGCTGATAAACAAATATTCAATATAAATAGAACATTCAACATGTGTGTGTATGTAAGTATACACACACACACACATAAATATATATATATATATATATATATCCTAGTCAGTTATGTTTTACATCATACAATAGAGAATATTTTCAATATTATATTAATATATCAAATATTATTATAGATTTTATAAGTAGAATATTTTTCTACTTCTTCAACGTCTGTTTTTCAGCAGTATTTGATAAATTACAGTGCCATAAATATGAAGTGCGTGCGTTAATTACCTTGAGTTGATCATTGGCCTTATCTTTCCGCAGTTCGTGTAGGAGATCAGCCAAGAAACTCTCAGCGGTGGTGGTGGCCAAAAACTGAGATGGACTCAGTAGAAAGGCAGATATTCTCTGATCCCAGAGATCCGCAATAGTCATTCTGTAAATAAACTGTGACTTGCGATCAGGGGCGTCAGTTTGTGTTGAAAAGTGGTGGGGACAAAATATCAGATGAAAAAACATTACAGCAGGATGGGAAAAATATTGAATAACGGCGCTTCAAAAATGGGCATAGCGTAGGCCAGTCAACAACACGAAAATATAAGTGCAAATATTTTCCATAATCTAGAAAACAGCAGCGCGTTAAGTCAATGATTACAATAAAATGTATTACACATGTAAAAGAAAACACACCATAAGGTTAGGGATGGTACCGAAACCCGGTATTTAATCGGTCTCGGAGCTAAATTATAAAAGACCGGAGTATCGATAAGCTCTGACGTTAACGGTTCTGTTATCGGTACTGGAGAAATTAAGAAAACACACATAGGCTACATTTATTATTGCTATATATATATATACACATTATCTTGCAAATTCTATCCCACCAGAGTCACCAGCTGTTTTTATATGCAATAATATTCAAACTCTTGTCTGTGATGCATTTTTTCTATTCCCAAATCAGAAGCGCGATCGCTCACGTGGATGAGTTCAGCACGCGCAACATAAGCCCTGTTTATGATAGAAGAGAGAACTAACCATTAAAACATGCTTACACTTTGGGCCTGTGGCTGTTATATTAAACTGAGTTTATTTAATGTTTTTTTTAGCTTCTAAAGATTATAGCCGTGTTTCTTCTAGCACAACTTCCTTCTCTTCACAGCGGCGCGCATTCGTTCCTCCCTGACCAAAACCTAACGTCAGAATCAGATCAATCGTCTGTCAATT